>JAXQJW010000139.1:0-270206 GCA_037042135.1 Penicillium sp. PG113-03A | reverse complement strand
CCCTATATAAAGTTAAGTATATAATAGCTTTTTCCCTAAAGTCTATTAGTAATAACCGCTTCTTTTAGGATTCTAGTCAAGTCGGCCCGGCCTAGAATATAGACCTTTAGAAAAGGTAGTATATATAGAAACCTTATAAGCTCGGGTTTAGAACTTAGTATAGGCTAGGAGACGATTGCTATAATCTTATCTTATAAAGGCCTTCTTCTATCGATTATAAACTTATATTCTACTACTTTTAATTTATCGATACTAAAGATAGATTTACGCTTAGAAAGGGTCAATCTAGCCTATTCGAGATAAGGGAAATATCTTTTAGTAAGGAATTTGATCTAGCCCTATAAAAAGAGAGAGGCTAAAAGATTATTATCTATAAAGTTACTAAAACTATCTTCCCTAGAGGAAATTGCTAGTTCTATATATAGTAGAGGAATCAGGCCTATAGCGATATCCTTAAGCCTAGTATATATATCTAGGGCTCTAGTTAACCCTTGTCCTATTTAAAGATAATAGAATTAACTAAGTATATAGCTAAATATAGTCTTAAAAGTGTATTCTAGAGTAATTAGTATAGTCTAGAACCTATTTATAGTATTATATTTAAAGTATATCTTCTATTTCTTTTACACTAGTATATTAAGGATTAGTTTAATATAGTATATTAGATAGTTTATTTTGATAGTAGCTTGATTAAGAGTAATAAACTAATAAACTATCCTAATTCTACTACTATCTAGTTTTAATAGGAACTTAGTTTTAGTACTCTAGTTAGATATATACTCGATAATAATTCCTATATTAAGTATTAGTAGGATATATTTATACTACTAGTCAATCTCTTTCTATATATACTAGGCTAGGTATAAAGCCTTAGGGATTATATTTAGATAAGTTAGAATCTAGTATATAATAAGCTTTATAGCTAGTATATCCTTAATATTACTTATAAATAAATATCTCTAGGTATATAGTATATAGACTAACTCTCTCTATTTAGGAGTTCCCTCCTAGTATAGCGGTCCTATAAGGTTATAGTATCCCTAGAACTATTCTTCGACTTCCTACTATCTTTCTTCGCTAATAATATCTCTATAGTAGAATATAGGCTAGTCTCGAGATAGAAAACTAAGTAATCCTTATTCTAATATTTCTTACTTAAGAATTTTATCTATTATTCGAGCTATATTTACCCTTAGAGTATATCTTAAAAAATATATAGGAATAACTAATATTATATTAATAGCTACTTTATAACTAATACTAGTAAGGTTTTTAATAATATCTTATATTTTTCTAGATATTTTCTAGATTTCCTAATCACTCTAGGTATTAATATTAATAAATTGATATACCCTATCCTTATTAATAACTTCTATCTATATATTATCTACTATATTCTCTAGTTATAGTATATTTTTACTATTCGATAGAGCTAGGGTCTCCTCCCTAGATAGGATTAGTTTTCTAAGCTAGAAGACTTAGAATCTATAGAATATTCCGAATCTTCCTAATACTCTTTAAGAGCCTCCCTAAGAATAGCCTAAATCTCCCTTTTAGCTTCCAAATTATTAGTTTTCTTATTAGAGTCCTTTTTAGAAATATCGATTACTTTGTAAAAGCTTATTATATTAGTATCGATCTAGTATAGCTAGTTATAGGCTACTATTATTTCTCTCTTAAGTATCTTTTAAGTTCTATATTTTATTAACCTTTTAAGTTCTTCTTATTAATTATTATCTATCCAAATAGTATATAAGCTAGTTTTATAATTACTAATTAGGCCCACTAATACTATCTAATATCGAGATAAAAGTATCGAGTATAAAAGAGATCTATTAATTATAATAGCTATAATAATCTATAATATATTCTAAATAACTATATTAAGCTATACTATAAAGTAAATTAGGGTCTTCTAGCTAGTAGCTATCTCTATTATACTATTATAGACTAGGATTAGCTAAGCTTTTATTTTGTTAATAGTTACTATTAGGATATAGTTTATAGAAGCTCTACTATTAATAAGTATTTCTCCTAGGTTTATACCTCGAATTATATTATCTATACTTATAGAAAAGATAGTTACCTTAATATAAAATAACTCTATAATACTTAGGTTAATAGGAATAATATAATTATTATATAGCGAATAGGGCCTAGGGTCTAGGTCTATAAGTAAGGACTCCCTAGTATCCTTTTCTTTAGTATAAGTAATAAGTAAGATACTCTTATATATAGGGACCTTTATAATCTCTCCTCTAACTAGGGCTATAATATAGCTAACTCGCTAATACTTAGGCGCCTTCTTTTTCTTTTCCTTAGTCGATAATATATACCTTATTACCCTTATAGTAGAGGTTTAGAATATAGGCGAGATATTATAGAGTTATATAAATATAAGGATAACTTATAGCTTATTTAATATATCTTCTATATTAAGCTATAGACCTTATAATCCTACTAGATTATATTTTAGGGATTTTAGTTTACTACTAGGCTATACTAGAGGTCCTTAGACTAGCTATATAGTTTCTTCTTCCTTAGTAGTTAGATACTTATATTAAGTATTATTTATATATACCTAGGTGAATATAGACTATATCTACTCCTAGTTAGGTCTAGTAAAAACTTTATCTACTATATTTATCGATAGTCTAGTATCTTCTTTTCTAGCCTAGCTATTAACCTCTTTATCTTCTATCTTAATAAACTATACTATATTCGAAGAACTATTTTTACTAGATAGGGGTAGGGTAGGAGGAGTATTATAGGGTAGGAAAGCTCTCCTAGCTACTAGTTATTAAGATAATAGTAGATCTTATCGACCTACTTCTCTATATATAGCCTATTATACTAAGTTAGTATTTTAAATTCTATCCTATTCTTCGCAAAATAGGGGCTTATTATAGTAGTCCACTACTTAGTAATCTTAGTATCTATACTAATAATATATATAGTTTATAAAGGGATTCGATAGACTAGTAGCTAGGGACTAAGGCCTTTTAATTAAAACTATTAGATAGCCTATAGATAACTTGGTTAGGCTATCCTTACCTAAAGTAAGTATTTTTATTAAGTTACTAAGATCCTATATAATATCTCTTATATTATATTTATAAGTCCTAGAATACTCTATAGGTTCTAATTTTTTAGGACTAAGACTCTATTTAGTAAGGTTTAATATATATTTAAGGTCTAAGACCTTATTCTCTTTCTACTAGAACTAGGCTATAATTATTATTACTTTAGTAACCTAGTCTATAAGCCCTTTAGCCTAGTTTTAAGCTAGTATCTCTTTATAGCTAGGGGCTAAATTTTTAAGATAAATTACCTTATTCTTATACTACTCGAATAAATAAGACCCTTATCTAATATTAATAATCTAAGCTAGGATATCTTACTTATTCTTCTCGCTCTACTTAAAAGGAAACTAGGCTATAAATACTACTAATAGATAGATAAAACTAATCTATATATTCTAGTCTAGCTAGCTTATAAACTCCCTAGTAACTTCTTTAAGTCTATCTAGAACTAAGATAGCCCTAGCTTCCTTTAGATCGTTCTTCTCTAGCCTAGATCCGCTTTAGGTATACTTATATTAGATAAGATAAATATTTATATTCTTAGTTAGATAGCTACTAAATATAAATCTTAATATATCTCCTAGTATAGTACTATACTAGAAGAATCTTCTTCTAGATAGGATAGATAAGCTATTCTTAATAATCTCCTTAGATTATACTAAGGCTTCTTAAGTAGGGACTTTAAAGCTAATAGGATACTATCTATCTTTAATAGAGGATAGCTAAAAGGGTCGAAAATTAGGTTTTAGGATTAGGGTTTTAATAGATTTTCTAACTAGGGACTAGTTAAGCTTTCTTCTCTTTTTTAGGGAAATTAGGATATTAAGGCTTAGCAAAACCCTAAAAGGAGTTATATAGTTTAGGCGAACTAGGACTATAACTTACTCTTTCCTAATTTAGATAGGAATTCCTAGTAAAGGCTAAAAATTTTTGTTAGTCTTATAGGATAGTAAGAGGGGTCTTCTATAGAGGATTTCTTTACGCTAATATAGAAGTAGCTTATCTTAATAAGCTTATAATAAAAAGAGGTTATAGGAGTTATCTTTCTTAATAGATAACTTAAACCGCTCCTATAAGTAGCCTAACGTCTAGCTAATAGGGATAGGGATCTTAGATAGATAATAGCTTATCTATAGCTCTCTCCTTAACTAGGCCTAGCTTACTAATAAGGCTTACCCTAATCTTATTAAGGCTCCTTCGGCAAAGCTACTATAATTATAGGATTAGCTCTACCTAATAGACGCTACCCCTATATTAGTTACTACTAAAGAAACAATAATACAAAAGGGACTAAAAAGGGCTCTAAGGATACTAATAGCTTTATAGGCTAGTATCTAGTGTTTAAAGCAATAGAACGAAAATCAATTAACGATCTCTAAACTATAAAAAACTATAATAAAGCTAGGTAGGCCCTACCTAATAGAAAAAGAACTATTCTACTCCCTTACCGCTTCCCGATACGACCGTAAAAATTGTGCTTATAATCCCGCAAAACCTAACCCGATCCGCAATTTACAATTTCCCGCTTCTCAGCCCAAATAGGTAATGCTCGATGAGCACTAGGCTTAGTTGTTTTTAAATCAGAAAAGTCCAGACGACATGAAGAGGTCAGCCCGATAGGTCTTTTTTATTTTTGTATGAAAGGCATACATTGACGGTGAACAGGTCTTCGTGCCTCAGGCCAAAAGAAACAGAGAATAAGACAAGCAAATGAAACAAAGCAACCAAGTCAGTCTAGTAAGATTATGAGCAAAATAACCAATAAAATCAAAAATATCAGTTTACTATACTAGATAGAAGATCGAATATTACATACAGCTCACCATCAATTACTTTCGCTGGATCCACCCTACACTTCCACCATTCAGCTTTATAATCCAGCAGTGACTAACCTTGACCTCGACAGCTCACGCTAGCTCAGCTCGAGCTTGTCAGTAGAGGCCGATTCAGGCGTCCAAGAACATTGAAACCCACAATTTTAATGTAACGCATCTTGATGCTCTGTCTTGGAAACCCCCAGTTCTTCTGACTTGCCCCGAAGCGGCGAAGATCCTCAAGCACCGAGAATCGCGCCAACGAACTTCTCCCTTCCTCTTTGTCCACGCATTGAATCCCCCGCACCCCCATCATCCTCGACAAGTCGAATTACATCCTGAATGTCGCAATTGCACGTCGCGTGTACTGCCTGCTAAATTTCGCTCGCGCTAGTGGTCGCGGTGGCCTGAAGTGGATGCGGTCGCTATGGATTTGCGCACCATCATGAACAACGACGCCGGCGGTGCGAACAACGCTCCGCCGGTCAGTCAAGTCTCAAGCTCCCCGTTGGATCCGTCTCAGAAACATCGCGCATCATCGAACTACCAAGACTTCCCGGCGAGAGCCTCTCAACCGGTTCTCCAGCATTCGCAACACACCTCTCCGGATCGATCCTCGCCCTACGGATCTGCCCAATCTCCCTACCAACAATTCCACGCCGCTCCTCCAGCTCTGAATACAGCTGTCGGATCTCAACGCAGCCAGAGTCCTTCTCATGTCTCAACACCTTATGGCTCTGGTGCGCATTCGCATGCGCAGCACCCCGCGGCCCCCCTGGCCTCGCCGTACACACCCATGAGCGCCGGATCTCCGCATCCAGAGCAGCAGTCATACTTTGCGCAGCAACGGTCACACTCCCTTCAGTCGGTCATGAAGACTCCGCGCATGATGGAAGTCGTACACCCAAGAGAGAGCTCTCCCTCCGCGCCCCAACCTCCACCGTCACACCAGCTGTCTTCCTCCGCTCATCGCTCCGTCCCGGGGACTCCTCTAGGTCCCCCGCCCACCTTATCCTCCCGTCAATCGCCCTCGTCTGCGCGTCCTCGCTCCTCTGGCTACGATTCTCCACACAATCCCTTATCGAGCCCACGGCCAGTGCATGACCCTCATCCGCGCAATTCGGTACATATGCAATCTCCAATGACGCAACAACAGCTCTCTCCTAGCTCTCGACCGTCAGAGTCGACTCCTCAGTTTCATTCGATCGCGTTGAAAGCCGAGCCTATGGACACCTCGAGCCCCCAACAAAGTAGTGTGGCCCTATCCGATGCTCCCGGGGCAGCTCCACCACGATCGTCGGAGGATCGCAGGTGGAATGAGAGTCCAGTTGTGCCTCAATCTACTGCAACTGGGTCGGAAACAGTCGCGTCTCCCCGTGCAGCAGCACAGCCACAGGTGCCTAACTCGCCATCAGGCCTATACGACGGCTCTCATACTTTCCAGATGGCGAAGATAGATTTTGACCCCGAGTTGAGTGCTCAATCGGAGAATCAGGCGCCAAAGCCGAAGCGTAGGCGGTATAATGAGCCCCCGATCTATGCTCAGCGGTCGACCCGCAACAAGGGCAAATGTCCAATGATCCCACAACTTCAACCACCGATTCCAAAACACGCCAGAGGCTCTCATCAACAATTTGGAGCCGCTAGCCGACGATCCTCGACCACGAGGCCGCCGGTGTCAGCTGCATCTTCAAGGCCCGCTCGGCTATCTGGTGCACCGCCAAGCACCAATGGGCCACCCCTGCAGCCTTCGACTCCAAGCACGCCGCAGAGCACAGCTCTAGGAGTGTGGGAACCTTCTATCACTGGGGTCATTCCACATGAGGAAATCACCAAGGTGCTCTGCGATTTCCTCTTCCAGCATGTGGTCATGAGAAATGACGTTGCTGTTGGACCAGCAGGGTCCGCCGCGGCCGGACAGGGCGCAATCATCGAAGTCGAAGCGAAATTGGGCCATGTCATGGATGTGGATACGAGAGAGAGACTATTGCTTCCGGTTCTCACCGAATGCGTCATCAATCGCGATAGCCCGCGGTTTCGAACATCTTTCGAGAGCAACATGACCATCGTTAGTTTTTCTGTGCTTTCAAACGACGAGAAGATAGATACTAACCAGTCTCTTTCCAGGAACAACATCGTGCCATGAATAATTTCTTGAATGAGACGGTGAAAGCTTCTATGCCAGCCAACAACCCGAATCGAATCCCGGTCTCTTACGCTCACAAACGAGAGCGCGACACATTTTATGGGGTCAATCCAAACGAATTGCCTCCGATCATTCGCCAGAACTTGAATCCTCGACACAAGCCCAAAGTCCGCGTCACCACGGACCAAAAGACTGGAGAGATTCTTGCGAAAATTATCAAGTGCCGGGTAGCTGATATCGACGTCTGCAGTCCTCGTACCTCTGTGGACTGGCGGGTGAGCGTGAACCTCGAAATGGAGTATGAAGGCGACATCTCTCACCTGCCCATGGTCGACATGTCGAAGGGCGGTCGCGGCGAGCGCAACAAAGACCGCATGAGTTATCGGCATTTGGCTTACCAGGTTGACCTTACTCAGGTGGCTCGCGCCGAGGTGAGTCTTTTTACCCCCTTCCCCTCTCTGTGTGACCAGTCTTCTCACCTTTTGTCAATAGCCCCCGACGAGAAACGACTTTGAGCACGAGCTTGAAGTCGAAGTCTCCGCAGTGGAACTTCGCCGCCAGGGCCATCTTGCCATGGCAGGAGACCCGAAGAACCAGTACGAAGATCTGGTCAAAGGGTTTGTGGATAACATTCGCGTTCTGGCCCGGGCGGTACCGCGTTGACGAATCTATTTTGTTTTTTACTCTTCTATATCATGTATTCTGAGACTCGTATGGGGATGCGTTTCGCTTTTTTAGTTCTGTCTGCAGATATTGTTTAACGCAGGGATTTGGTGAAGACAATAGACAGTGTGAAGTACAGGATTTGACTTGGAAGAAAGTTCCTGGCCCGGATGGACATTTATTTCACCGTGCATTCTTACCTATAGAGTAGATTTCAAAACTGGAAATATATCAGTTCACAAATGATTTCCATGATTCGTCTCTTTTCTGGTTAGTCTAAAGATGGCCGGTCAGATCTGGAGGTATATTCATGTCAACAACCACATCACATAGCGGCCAATTTCAACAACAATACCTAGGTATCCGGTGTGTTGAATACTTTGATTCTCGGCGGACATAAAGATTACCTATATGACGTGCTGGTTTTTAATGTTTGAAGGTTTTCACGCTTCTCTTATTTGCGATATACTATAAGATCAAGGGGACTGCTGATAGATGTATCTTAATTTAGATCTGTATCTAAAATATACGCTCATCAAATATCAGCCTTTCACCTGCTAAGCCTAGTACTAGAAGAGTAGAAGTTGTCGTCTCACCCGCAATTCTCAAAATCAAGGTTCTTTTACTACCTCTGTAGATAAAGAGTACCTAGGTAGACGAGGGAACATTGTCATTACCAATAAAATGAAACAAACTGGAAACACCTTGATACACAATCACTCGACTAGATCTATACAATGCAGTGCCATTAACCCAAATAGGCAACTTGACCCATGATCTCCGATGCTCCACTTCTCCACCTCCACCATCTCCCGCTCTCTATACCAATGAACAATACCCGCTAATCGCTCGATTCTTCAGCGAGCCTCATTGCGGAATGTCGACCCGCTCGCATCAGGGGTGCTGGACCTGCAAGCGTCGACACCGGCGTTGCGATAACGCCCGTCCAGCATGTGAGAATTGCACTCGCCAAGGGGTCGAGTGCGAGGGGTATGAAGTGCGACTGCGGTGGGGAGCTGGTATTGCATCGCGCGGTCGATTCACCGGTGCCGATAAGCCGGTGGAAGAAAATATCCCATCCCGACCGAAAGGTAGGCAGCGAGATATCAGCAGACAAAGGAAGGAGTCGCAGAGTAATGCGGGTCCGAAAGTGATAACGGGGAATCCGCATGCGCAGATCTCGCATGAAGAACGGGGTGACACTCGTTCCCTGAAATCGGCGAGGGCAGAGCATGATGCCAAATTGTTCAATGAATGTGAGTCGTTGGAGGTAGTTGAGAGATCTACTCGCGCTAAACATCTTCGTCAAGTTCTCAGTCATGGTGTCAACGTCCTTCATTCTACTACGGCGCGAGATAGCATGTTGCAACCGCGACTGCCTCGACTGGTGAAAGAGTCTAGCTGTCTGTATACAGTCTGTCTGGCGTTTCAGATTTCACTCGCTACGACCCATACCGCCCTTTTCTTTGAGTACTTCGACGCTGCACTCCGCGGATTCCGATCTGAACTACTCCGCAGCAAGACCCTCTCTGATGGCACACTAACAGCCGGTCTGCTGCTGTGTAGCATTGGCGTGCGTCACCCGAGACTATCTATCTTTCTCCCTCGCCTTCTTGTTTTGCATATTCTTGAGTATATTCCTGGGGACATTCTCGAGTCTAACATTGGCATCATGTTCTGACACCCTTTTCGTCCAGCTGATGCACGGGCTGCCCTGGACCATGCATTTGGAAGGCGTACACAACATTCTACGAAGCAACGGTGATCCCCATGGTACTGCCACACCTTCCCCATTCCGCACTCATCTCCTCGAGGTCATGGGGGTGATGGATTTAACATGCTTCTCGGTTGGGCGTCAAACTCCCTGCATCGGTATCTGGCGCCAATACTGCCAACCTGTGTGTCCACGACAAGGCGTGGAACCAGTAAGTGGCCTTCCACGAAGTCTCCTAGATTTGTTCGCCGGCATCGGTCTAGACACGACCGAGCAAAGTTTCTGGGACTGGCCCGGTGAGACCAGCAGTTTCATGAAATACTATCTCTGGGAAGCACACAGATTGGCCGGGATCTTGTGTGTGCGCCGCAAGGCCCGCACGGACAAACTGCTTTCACAAGCGCTGTCGGGACTCTCGGCGTGGCGACAACCCGGCGCCATCCCGTCTAATTCCACCATTCTGGTTGGACGATTGCTGGCTAACCTCGATGCCCTACGTCTTGCATTTGCCGAACGTCCAGTGGAAGACGCTTTCATCAAGAATGCCGTGCTGTTTCCTATATTTGTCGCTGGAATCGAGGTAGTGGTACTATCTCAATATCCGCAGTGGCAGGCGATCCTACGGCGCTGTGCTTTGGGATCACGGCAGGATGAGGTGACTTTTGGATTGCTGGATGAGTTGTGGGAGAAGAATGATCCGAACTTGGACGTGGATGACTTGGCTCGAGCAAGAGGGATGGAAATCGGGCTGATCTGATCATTCGCCATTACTGCAACATATAACGGATATAGTGAAGCGCGTGGATAAGGAAGGCCGACCTATAATTCTAGGGCTCGACCAAGGATGTGCAAGAGAAGATGAAACAGTAAATCTCCGCATTTGATCTGCTACAGAATCTTCTGTAACATACCTAGGTAGCAGGCTATCACGATATCCTGTGATTCGTACTTATCAAGGTGGCGTAATGGTTATCATCGCCGCGAGAAGTGATGGTTCTTGGAAGTGGTGAAATATGCAAGCTTCTGCTGCATCTTTCTACTATTTCGATATTGAACTTACGATATGGCTGATATCGAAATATCCTCTGTGAACAGCGATGTCGACCTTCCGCCAGGTACTTTTCAATTAATTCGAGGTAAGTCTGCACTATGCTCTTCCATGAAATATATTAACGGCCTCTTAGAAGATGATATCAATAGTTCAGCCCGGGTAATCATGCTGGATCCTGTTCCGACAGATGATCCCGATGAGCCTTTGGTTTGATATTCACCTATGCAATATGACCGAGACTAACTAGAGATAGAACTGGAGTAGCGCCCGCAAAATGGTCAACTTTGGTCTTGTCTTGACATTGACCGTCGCCATATTCACTGCGTAAGACACACTTATATACTTGACCTGTGGATCTACTCACATCACTGGTCAGTCTTTCCATCCAACAAATCTTTTGGCAACAGATGACTGTGGATCTTGGAGTTTCTTATACCGAGCTCAACCACTCCATGTCAGTTAACTTCACTGGTCTGGCTATGGGATGCGTCTTCTTCATCCCCTTTGCTAAGAAATATGGTCGACGGCCGGTATACATCGTCTCCACGGCTCTGATGCTGGTGACTTCCTTCTGGACTTCGAGACTGAATAGTCTGGTCGCGCTATACAGCTGTAATCTACTGCAAGGCCTGGCTGGTGCCACCAATGAGGCCATTGCTGAAATCACAGTATGCCGTGTTTCTCTAGTGACTGACTCAATTGACACTGCATATAGATCGCCGACTTGTTTTTCGTCCACCATCGAGGCAGTATGAATGGTCTCTACATGAGCATGGTGATGATTGGGGTGAGTATATTATATGAGCCCTTGCTATTTTTCTCGACACGCAGTTCCTGACTCGGCACAATAGTCCTTTCTAACGCCCATGGCTGCGGGTGCGCAAGCAACCCGGCAAGGATGGCGCCGCTCTTATCAAACACTGGGAATCTTCGACAGTGTCATCTTTGTCCTTTTTCTATTTTTCTACGAGGAGACCAAATACGTCGCTGTCCTCACGGGCAAAGCGAGCACACCACAAAACGCAAACGAGATATCCCCTGCGAAACTTGACCACCCCAAAGCGCCATTGCCATTCGAGTCTAGCAGCTTGCACGACGATATGCATATAAACATTTCCCGCAGCTGCCGCTCTTGGCAAAAACGCCTTTCCCTGGTCACTCCGACCCCAGAACCAATCCTACCGTCATATTATCGTCCATTTTATGTATTGTTCGCCTTTCCCGCAGTAACGTTCACAGCACTGCAATACGCCGCGAGCGTTGCATGGCTAACAATCATGTCGAGCGTCCTCTCCTTAGTATTTCCATTACCGCCATACAACTTCACACCAGAACAGATCGGATTCATGAGCGCTGGCCCTTTCATCGGAAATCTGATTGGCGCCATATACGGCGGTCTTGTCGGGGACTGGTCGATTCTCTACTTCTCACGAAGAAACAAAGGCTTTTATGAGCCCGAGATGCGGTTGTATATTCTCCATCTACCGACCTTTGTCACTGTTGGAGGGTTAATTATGTTCGGTGTGACTGTCGACAGAGTACGTTGCACTACGTCTCACTTTTTCATTCTCGAACGAATACGCCAGAAAAGAAGAAAAATATGCTAATGACGTGTTACAGGGAATGCACTGGATTTATCCGAGTATTGCCGGCGTGTTATTCGGGTTCGGTCTCGGGAGTATCAGTGATGCAGTGTTGACGCTGGTCATTGACAGCTATCGCGAGGTATGCCCTTCTAGCAACTTTATATATCCCCTTTGATCTTGTCTTAACAGCGAGTTCAGATCACAGCAGATGCTTTCACAGCCATTGCCTTCATGCGCAATGCCTTTAGCATCGGCATTCCTTTTGCTATTGCCCCATGGATCCAACGTACCGGTATACAGAATATGTTCATTGCTTGTGGTTTGATTGCTCTAGGCATCAATTCTATGATCATACCAATGGTGGTATGGGGTAAGCAGATTCGTCGAATGCTTGCACCGAGGTATTATCGTCTTATCGGGGAGCACGGGGACATATGTCGTGAATGACAGATTGATCATTTTTGAATGATGTTCTTTGAAGGGACTGTCATTTCCATGCCATGTTGTACGGCCTCGAGATGCAATTTGCAGATACGATGTGATTGGACATTTTGAAGATATCAAATTTGCTTGTGAATATGTGTATGACGTGTGATATTGGCTCTGCAACCCTCCCGATAACATTGCTGCCTGAACTACGAACCTACTGTGTCATCTAGAATCTGGCGCCGGATAATGGAAATATTCAAGCAGAGTCAGTATTCGATGTGACAATACTAAACGCAGCCTCCATTCTAAAGATTTGATAGACGTCTGTCAGTAATTACAGACCTGGGTAGTTCAGCTGCTTGGATACGCTCTTCTGTGACGAGAATCTGCTCAGGAACCCACGATAGATCTGCATCTGCTGCCGCAAGATCCTCATCATGCAACAGCACCATCATCGCCAGCGCTTTCCCACAGAGCCAAGCTTGCACCATGCCCTCACCTCCAAATGCAGCACATACCCACTCAGCACCTTGTCCGTCTCCATCTGAGCTTCGATGTGTCACCGAGCCAGGCAATTGTCCTACCCAGGGGAACCCGTCGGTGCTAAACGCCATATTGCCCGTCCACATTGCCTGCACAGGGTCCCCTTGGACACAACCCCACGATCGAGGATCAAAGACCGCACTAAGTGCTCCAGATAAATGGATGCCAATGCAATGACTGAGCTCCGAATCGGTGGAGATGCCTAGATCAGCAATTCCGCCACTCTCGCCATGGGCGAAACCACCGCCAAACATCATCTGTCCTTCTGGCAATTGGGTTAAATAATCAAATCCACGGTCATAATTGAAAAGCCACGAGTGTTTGGCAGCTTGGCAGGGAAAGCGATCCCCGGGTGTTTGAGCAGACATCTGTCCGCGAACAGGAAAGATGCGGCCTCTGAGACCAGGCACTAAGTGACTGACATGTGCGTTAGTGCTGTGAATAACATGTCGAGCAGCAATCGTGCTTCGACTGGTCTCGACTCGGTATCTTCGACTTGAATTGGGATCATCATGGATAGCGGTCACAGGTGTATGGTCCTCCACGCGAAATTCATCAGGATAATCTGCGAGCAATCGGGCTAGAATTCCAGTAACAAATTTGTATGGCCATAGAGCTCCAGCAGGACCAGAAATAACGCCTGTCGCGCTAGAAAGCCTAAACTCCTGTCATAAAGATGAGTAGCTCGTAACCAACAAAAGAGCTAAGCACCATACCTCTGGTATCGAGTCTTTCTCATAGACCTTCCACTCCACCGATTCCTCGGGCATTCCGTTTTTAAACCGCCGGAGCTTTTCTATTGCATCATTCCAAGGCTCGTCACCGAAAAATGCACTAAGAAACCGCACCTTTCGTGCTTGTGTTTGTTCCGTCAAGTCCAGCTCATCCGCCACGCCGAGCATCTCATGGAGGTGAGCCAGGCGAAACCGAAGAGTCTTGCGTGCCACCTCTTCGCCGAACGTGTCAGCCAGCTCGGCATACTCGTCGGCCGTTTCGAGGATATGACCCCCGTTGCGACCAGTAGCACCGCTGCAGATATCGCGGGCTTCCAGCATAATCACATTGGGTCGACTTGAATCTGACGTGATTGATGTCTTGCTCTTGCGTTGTTGGAGCAAAGCGCGTGCAATGGAGGCACCTGAGATTCCCGAGCCAATAATCACCACATCAGCCTCTATGGGGAGGGGCGTTTTTGACTGCTGTGTGAAACTTGGGTGAGGATTTTGCAGCCAGAAAGAAGAGGTTGTGGTGTCTTGAGGGATTCCAGGGTCAGAATAGATGCGGTTCAATGCTTGCTGTCGCTCAGAAGCTGGGATTGAGGTGTCACTCAATAGAGACTGAGCGAAAGGCATGATGAATGGTAGGCAATTGATTGCAAGCGAGAAGTGTCAAAGTTGAGTTTCAAATGGTAGAAAGTAAACACGAAGGAAGCTGGACAGGAACACCTAAGATCCTTCCCACTTGGGAATATCACTAACTCACGGACTTTCTGGATTGAGAGATGTTTGGCAAGTCATAGATAGGCTGGTGACATTAATTATACCCTAATCGGGCATGTAGACACGACGTCGCATCATCCGGGGCGTTTATTCCCAAACTACAATCAAGCAGCCGGAAATCGACTGATTCAGCGGCCGTGATTTCATTTGAAAATTCATTTGCCCTTTGAAAATTACATCGAGGATCAAAGTAGAATACATGTGTGAACCGACCCAGTTCCGTCCTTCGGTATCTAGAACCATGGGGAATAGACAATATTTTTGAGATGCTGATCACTAGTCAAGGATATAGAGGCAGACAAGTGAAGGAGAAGAAACTACGGGCTTGGCGTGCCCTCGTCATACCGTGGACCAGCATCATCATCGCCAAAGCCCGCACCAGGCGTAGCAGCCATGCCTCCCATGGCCGGAGTAGGCGCATCGTATGCCCCGGGCGTTGGCGCATCGTAGCCCCCGCGCTTGGGAATCCCGCCGGGTGTAGGTGCGTTAAAAGCCCCGGGAGTTGGGGCACTGTCGGGCCAGGCGCCCGGGGTAGGTGCAGATGCACCGGGGGTAGGAGCACCGAAGCCACCCGGTGTGGGAGCAGAATAGCCGCCAGGTGTTGGAGCCTCGTCGAAATCACGTTGATCTCTGCTGTTTGACAATCCACCCCAGGCTGGGGTCCGATTGCCCGCATTGGCACCACCCCAAGCCGGGGTACGAGACCCAGAAGCAAAGGCATCGTAGCCCGAGCCTGAGTCGTAGGGCGTGCGAGACCCGGAGTTCCAGGCCGGGGTACGATTGCCTAGTCCACCATAAGCAGTCCGGTTTCCATCTCCATAGGCGGTGCGGCTTCCATCGTAGGGGTTTGAGGTGCGTGATCCGTCCATCTTCCATGCCGGCGTGCGCGAGCCGCTCATACCAGACCAAGCAGGAGCTATATTGACATTAGCATTCTCACTTATAGCTTCAACCAAGATCAACTTACTTCTTGCTGAAGTAGCTCCGCCCCAAGCTGGAGTCCTCGAAGAATCGCCAGCAGCCATGGGGGTCCGGCCACCCTGCCATCCATCTCTTGCCGGAGGGGCGGCAGACCATGCCGGAGTACGCGATCCCCTGCCCATGCCACGGCCCATATCCAATGGCTGCTTCGATACAGGACTAGAATGCATTAGCAATAATGCTTGAAAATGGAGGGAAAATGACTTACTCTTTAGGAGCCAGAATCTCTCGCGGTAAGTGAACGGGCTTGTTAGATGTGTAAAGCTCCACCTGGGCAGAATTGTCATCTGCATCACGGACGATACCGACCAGGCCCTTATAACGACCTTTGCGAACTGACACGGTCTTGCCAATCAACTTATCCCGGCCACGTCGCGGAGGGGGCATCGTAGCGCCACCACCTCCAGGTACCTGCATTGCCAGAGCAGGATTCATCTTGGTCAGATCAGGCCCAGTCGGTCTTCCACCGCGCGCTGAGACAGTGACCACGTTTGTCGTGCGCACCACCGTGATTCCAGCGTTCTCTGCCTGGGCCTTATTGTGCAAGAATAGGAACGATCGGTAGATATGCCGGATAACTCCACTCCGTTGCTCTCCATAAACTTCACGAACAGTATCCGAGAGTCGAATCTCCGCGCCATTGCGGTCGGTGGCTACTGCGTCCCGACGGGGGGTAATTTTGTTGGCAATCTGTGTTGGAAGAATATTGCGAACGGAGCCGTTTTGGTCCACGACACGAAGCGACTCACGATCAACCTTGATGACACAAGCAACAGTAGCAGCGCTGAATCTAATTAGTCAAATATCAAGACAGTCAAGTAGATGGACTTACTCAAGTTGAACCAAGTCATGGACATCATAGATCCCTAATTGACCATCGGCAGCCATCTCAGCAGACAGACGAAGGTCTTTGCTGAAAACAGTGATTTCTTGCATGCTCATGTCACTGAGCAGGGTTACTGTGTCGTCCTTCACTTGAACCACCATGCCAAGTTCGTTTTGATAACGGCTACCTCCGATCACCTTAACGTGATCACCCTCGCGGAAACGCTTGCGCAGAGTACGAACGGGTGCATCGATTGTTTGACCGGCTAAATCCCCCTCGGTGACTTGCAGGGAGATAATTTCACCTCGCGTTGAAAGCGTGCGGCCAACCAGGCCCTGCTGCTCACCGCGGTAAACCTCAACGGGATCACCTGGTTGGTATGCATCTTCGGCTGTCGCGTTTTGAAGTGTTTCGGCCAAGGAAGCCAGGTCCAAGTTGGCCGTGCCATCTTCTCCTCCACGGGCAAACATCGTGACTTCTTCTAATCGTGGGTTGACATTTGCAGTAATCAAATGTTGAACCTTCATGTCCTTGATAAGAAACCCGTCGACATAATTATCATTGAGATAATTCCATGATTTGCCACCCAGGCCAGATGTCGATGAAAGATGCTTTGCGTGCTTTTTCTTAGCCTCTGCCTCACTGAAGAGACGCTGTGGAGGACGAGCGGCTGCCGCAGCACCGCGCTTGCGCTTGGCATCGGCTGGAGCCATGGCAAGCGTGTCATCATTCATACCATAGTCCAATCGAGGCACTAGTCGAACGGTAACATTCAAGCCATTGGTCTCCACCTCTTCAATCTGAGCCAAATCGCCTTGGTAACGACCACGTTTGATTCGAACCCACCCACCTGGGTTGAGTTCCTCGGATTTTTGAACACGGAGAAGATCCGGCATCTCTTTGACAGGAACCAAAGTCATTTTCTGAGACGGGTAATAGAAATTGATACCTTCTAGGCCTTCTGTGACATCGGCCTGTCTCCGCGCCTCGCAGTAGAACCAACCCTGCATCATGTGTCCACGCTCAAAGGCCGAGATGATCCGAATAGGATTCCGTGAGCCGGCAGGGCGATCTTCGATACGCTTCTGGATGGAATAGACAACCTCGCGCTCTTTCCCAGGCTTGCAACGACAACCCCAGATACTCGGGTCTTCAACACTGGGAAGAAGCAACCGCTTCGGCACCACAAGCGCATCTGCCGCAGCGGCTCGGTTCCTACCATAACGCTCCTTCAACATTTGGGCCTGTTTCTCTGCATCCATTGTGGCATCAAGCTCTCGCTGGCGATCCAGTTGTCGATGGCGGCGGTCGTCTGTTTCGGCACCTGCAGGCAACGCATCGAGGTCATCGGGGTGCATTTCCGTGCCAAATTCTGCAAGTTCATCCTCCTCATCCTCATTCTCGTCTTCTTCCTCGTCGACACCGGCCTCTTCTTCGAAGAAAGTTGCGACGCCGCCTCGTCTGCGCTTGCGCGGACGGCCCTATGAAGCAAAGCCAAGCGTTAAAAGAGTCTTTGTAGATAGTAATGGGGAATACCAACCACAGCCTGCTCCTCTTCCTCTTCTTCTTCTTCTTCTTCCTCCTCCTCCTCGTCCTCTTCATTCGCCTCTTCGGCGTCATCGTCATCGATAACATCTTTTGTATCTTCGTCGTCCACCACGTCTCCTTCGTTTTTCACTGCATCGTCGCCGCCATCTGCGCTGGTGTGCTTGCTCTTTGCTGGCTGTTTCATGACCATTCATCAGCGTCAAGACCGATAATGTAAAATGACTGGTACCGACCTTGGATTCCTCATTATCGGAGTCCACCACAGGAGCGGGGTTGAAATCATCATCCTCTTCCTCCGAGCCAAAATCCTCATTCATGAAGTTTCGCGACATCTTGTATGGCGTGTTCGAACGACTAGCTTTTGTGCGATATTAGGTAGGCGACCTCCGCTTGGGTTTGTCCCTCTATTCTCTGGTAGGCAAATTTGTCGTTAGCAAGAAGTCGACAAGGACACGATGGACTAGACAGGGATCGGGAAATGCGACATACCCTAGCTTATGATGGGTCGCAATTCGGAGACAAAGAACATAAGCCTCCGCCGGCAAATTGACAAGCGACTAGAGATCCACTGCAAAGTGTACCTCAAAGTAGCGCTGTGAATTCCTCAGAGCAGCCGAGAAATATCACTTGTGTGCAGGAGACAGACCAGACTCGGCCTGCGGGCTCTTTGCGGGCCGTCACCGGGCGACGGACAGGGAGAAACGGTCGCAATCCGAATAACGCGGGAGGGAAAAAGAGAAAAGAGAAATAATAAAGAATCACGCAGGGAGCAAGAGCTTGTCTACCCTGGACGTGTCAACTGGTAAGGAGCAATCGGAGAATCGATAAGCTGAAGGTGCAGGTCGAACTTCGCGGCGAAAGTCAAGGCGGGAGACTGCGCGATTGGTCGCTCCGCGTGCCCCGGATACAGTGTTTACTATCTCAGCCACTCCCTTTCTCATAGTAACTAAAAGAGGGAAAATGGACTTTTGTGTTATTTATCGAAAGATCTTCAGTCTCTATTTCAATTGACAAGTCAAAGCTATGTAGCAAATATGCACGAGCAATGTTATATGGTACAAGAAGCAAACCCCAAAAGAAAATGTGTCACTCCGGACGGGATATCTAGTAGGAAAAGGAGTTCCCCATCAACAGACAAGGAATCGCAGATGATCCAAAAATAACCACAGTGCAATCGAAAAAGCTCTTAGAGCTTCATGCCAAACATCTCATGCACACGCAGACTTTGGCGCATACTGAGGTCCAACATGATCTCTTCACTTCCACCAGGGATGGCGTATGCCCGAACGTCACGGTAAAGTCTTTCGATCTTGCCACCCTGTCCACCCCGGCTATAGCTGAGACCACCGAAGATCTGGCTAGCCTCACGAGCACAGAATTCAAAAGTGGTGGTCGATTGCGCCTTGAGGCCGGCAATGGCACCACCCAGCTTGAGCATGGCCTCGGTTTCTTCCATGGACTGGCATTGGAAGATAATGTTCTCGAGCCAGTTATAGGTGGCTTCGATTTGCCGGGCCATATGAGCCAGCTTCATGCGGATAACTGGGTGGTCGACCAGGCGCTTGCCGAACGTCTTACGCTTGTGGGCGTACTTCATAGCTTCCTCGTAGCAGACGCGTGCAAAGCGAACTGACTGGATGACAATGCCAATTCGCTCGTGGTTGAAGTTGGTCATGATGACCTTGAACCCCTGGTTCTCCTTTCCGATCAGGTTCTCCACGGGAACCTTGACATCTTCAAAAGTGACGTAGGTAGTGCCACTGCTCAGAACACCCTGACAGTCCATGCGACGAGTGCTCACGCCACCTGCCTCGCGCTCAATAAGAAGCATACTGAGGCCATTCATGCCAGGCTTGCCCGTCCGGACGGCGGTAGTGAAGTAGTCAGACCACACACCATTGGTGATCCACTTCTTCTCGCCATTAACAATATAGTGCTTTCCATCCTCTGTAAGCTTAGCCTCACAACCCAAGTTAGCGACATCACTACCAGCATCAGGCTCCGTGATAGCAAGACAGATGCGCTTATCACCGGCCAAGATGCCAGGCAGGATGCGATCAACAAGCTCCTTCTTGCCAAACTTGACCAAAGGCGGGCAGCCAATACCGAAGCCACCGACCAAGTTCCATACTAATCCACCGCTACCAGCGCGGGAAAGCTCGTCCGCCAACAGCATCTCGTGGAACAGATCCCATCGCTCTGGCGGCACAGATGCCACCCGATACGGCGTGTGCTTCTCAGGATACTTGCCACCCAACAGACCAGCCAAATAGCCACGCTCACCCATCTGCTTGTAAATATGGGCAGGGACCTCTTTGCCCTCGTCCCATTCGCCCACGTACGGTTCGATCTCGTTCTCGACCCATGTGCGAATCTCTTCCCGCAAAGCAGCATGGGACTCGTTAAAGTATGGGGAGGAATACTAAATCAGATCATTGTCAAATTAGTCTCGTGTTGCACTCATCGGTGGCGTAAAACATCGAAAACTCACGCCTTGATACCAAGCCGGATCGGCAAACGGGACCAGATCACCGAATGGATCCTGCGGCGCGGCACTTGCCGGGGGAGGGAAAGACGAAGGCGCCGCTGTGGCCTGCGGCTTGGGCTCGGCTTTCTTGGGCTCCGGAGCAGGGGCGGGAGCAGGCGCAGGCGCAGCTTTCTTCGTATCCAAAGAGCCGATCTGCAGTTGACCCTTGTACTTCTTCAAAATTCCCTCGTTGTGGTATTTCCAAAACTGCTTCGAAGCATCTTTTCCGGCGACTCGTTGAAGGACTGCGAAAATATCAGTGTCAAATGGGCCGAGGCATCCGAACGGGTTGTGGCATACTCTTTTTTCCTCCTGTTCAAAATCCCGGTTAGCACATGTGATTGTACCTATGGAGCTGATCACGACGATGAAAACTTACCAGGGTGCTCGTCTTGAAATTTGGAAACATCGTAGACGTCTTCGTCAATCACGATGTATAGGCTGTCGCCCTTTGCATGTGACGCGACGTCCTCTTTGGTGAAAGTCTTCGACATGGTGATGATCGAAGTCGAAGATAGTAAATAGAATAGGCGTGGGGAAGTATGTCAAAAACGAAGTTTGTAGAGACAAGCTCGTGATGAAAGGAAGGATATGAATCCCGGGGTTGATGGAACCGCGCGTGATATATATGGGGCAAGGCCCGAACCTGTGAATTTCCTCGTGCAAGTATAGGCACTCGGTTGCCTCGGAGGGGACAGAGCTGGTACTCGGAGTGGAAATAATGGTCTTCACCTGTTCCTCGGCCGCTGATCAGAATCGGTCAGCGCCGTATCTATTGGCGGCGATTGGCTCGTACTGCGTCATCGCCGCGATAAAAGAAGCCGAGGCTGGGCTTAGTCAGTCTAGCATGTGAAGGCGTCGGGGCTTTTGCGATTCGCGGAATTCCATGTCGAAAGAGTACATTAACGTCAGATGAGCCCATCGAACATGATAGCTATGATAATTAAAGTCAAATGACCTTCTACAGTAGACCCATGGACTAGTTCTAGAAAACCCAGAATTAAATGCGAGGAAATGCTTCATATCAAAAGTGGAAATCCACACTGCCAATAGATCAGGCCACGCCTGACGAATCTAGTAATACATCCAACATCAAAAGAGTTTATGTTGCAAATACTCCATCTACTCTTCCTCTCCTTCCGACTCGTACGAAAACTCATTTGGAAGAGGCGCATCTTCCACCCCCTCCTCGTCTTCGTCCACGGCCGTCAGCACACCAGCTGCCGCAGCAGCACCGGGGCCTGACTCGGACAGCGCAGCCCGAGCAGCGGCCCGTTGAGGGGTTTGTAGAGCTGCTGTACCGATCGCAGCCTGGAGCCGATCCTGCAGTGTCTCCGTCGGCGGAGCAGGTTGCCGAGTCTCCTTACTGGCCTTAAGCTCAACAACCGCACGAGGCTCGTTAGGCTGCTTATCGAGGACAACTACCACACCACCGGTAGGCTGTAAAGGAACAGTAGTCAGTATATAGTGCGCCATAATATAGATGGATCGGACACGTACTCTCTTGACGGGCTCATATCGCGGATCGGGGAAGGTCAGATACTTGAGCTGAGCAGGGAGTACCCTTGACATATTATCCAGCTCATATCCAACTTTCTCCCGCTCCACCTTCTTCTTCTGGCCCTCTCCAGCAGGCTTCTCGCCCTCTTTGCCCTCCTCACCCTCAGTCTTGAGTGCGGTCTCATCGGTCTCCATCTTCTCAGGGAGCTGGTCGGACACCTTGGGTGTGGTGGGCGTTTGGTCAATGTCCATGCTCTCTCGGCGTGCCTGCTTTTCCCGGCGTTGGGCTCGGCGCTTGGCTTGTGCGGTTGTCGAGAGAACAGCCGTCTTAACCTTTTCGGGGGCCTCTTCAGTCTTGACCTGCTGCTCGGGCGGGTAGTCGAAAAGACTCGGGCGAGTGTTGCTGTGGAACTTGAACTCGGGAACCTCAAGTTTCTGGTCCACACCGATAACAGATGTGGGTGCGAAGCTGAGAGACAGGAAGTGCGTCAGGGGGAACCAGTACCAGTACTGCACGAAGACAGCGGCGCCGACGATACCAGGCATGTTCAGGTTGCCGGTCTGGGTCTGCAAGCTGATGGTACAGTTGCGGCCACCGGCGTCGATGATACCCAGGGCCACAGCACAGCCGAACTTGGCCATGGCATCCTCGTGGCGATCACCGATCATCTTCATCATGGCTTTCCGGAGACTGGTAACTCGGGGGTTCATGGCTTCATTCTGCTGAACGAGAACCATGGCGAGGGCAATCAAGGCACCCTGTCGAACGAAATCCGTAGAATCTTTGAGCATCGGTTCCAACAGGTCAATGGCCTCGTCTAGGCCAGTACCAGCGCAAGAGATACCAAGAGCCATGGCTGCACCATAACGAACATGCGGGTTGTAGGATTCGGAGAGGAGCTCGACCATACGCGGAACGCTCTGGTGCTTGCGGAACAGGATGAAACCCAAACTTAGCACAGCCACTCGGCGGACGTCGTCATTGACATCACTGACCGCAACGTGCAGGAGTTTTCGAACGGCTTTGTTGCTACCGCTACCGCAATAAGCCAAGGCAATGGTCATGATACCGCCATAGCGGAGAGTTGGATCGGCATCGCTGAGCAAACCATTGATCAGCTCATCGGCGGCCTCCTGGCGACCATACATGATCAAGGCCATACCCATAGCGAGACCTCGGACAATCTTTTCGTGCTGGGTTTCATGGGCATATTGGATCATGTCTTCCAAAGCTCTCATGTTACCGGTGCCCAGCATGACGAGACCCATGGAAAGCCCCACGGCCTCTCCGTTAAGAGCAGAATCGGTGTACAGCACGTTGCGTAAATCTTCGTAAATGCCCTCATCTCCGGTGGCCATGCCCGCAACACCCAGACCCAGAGCACCGCCATGCTGAACCACCTCCTCTGTGGCCTTCTTGAAATGGTCACGAATGAGGTCAACGGCCATACCACCATGGTTAGCGTAGATCAAGCCAAAAGCGTACAGAGAGCCACCCTGACTGTAGACTGATCCCGAGCCCCCAACTCCAGCGATATGTTCACGTGGTAGGTAAGGTTGCAAGAGCTTTTGGCCCTGTCCGACGTTTCCACGGTGGATAACGCCCAGAGCAGCTGTGGCGGTGAACTTCGACCAATTCA
Organism: Penicillium sp. PG113-03A; assembly: GCA_037042135.1. Taxonomy (NCBI): domain Eukaryota; kingdom Fungi; phylum Ascomycota; class Eurotiomycetes; order Eurotiales; family Aspergillaceae; genus Penicillium; species Penicillium sp. PG113-03A. The sequence goes on along the minus strand of JAXQJW010000139.1, from coordinate 246,656 downwards.
CAGCTTTACCAAGCCATTCGAGGTTATCACGGAAAAACTTGTCGTGTGTAGTGCCGGCGTGCATAAAAGCATTTGACAAAGTAACGGCCGTATGGAAGATGGAATTTCGAGCCTCCAAACTATCACGAATCTTGTTCAAAATCGCAATGTCGGCCTTGTTGCTTCGGTACAAGAATTCCAAATTCAACTGGATAGTCTTCACACCATCCAGAATCGCGAGAATGTTCTTGAAGGCTGTACGTGATTCATCCGGAATATCATCAGAGGGGCGGGATGAGTTAGACTGGTCCGCGAGCAAAGCGTCCGACTCCCTCGGATCCACGGGCTCATTCTCCTTGTCGGCGTGGTTTGGAGGCACGAGCTCGGCGATTTCTTGGCGCACTTTCTGGAGGAATTCCTGGGTGCTATTGTCATAGAGGTCGAAGGAAATTTGGTACGCGACCGCAAGAGACCGCGCGTCGCCCTTTTCGACGAGCTGGCGGAGAATCGTGGAAGCCATGGAGTGTTCATTAAGGTAGACGACGCATTTCGCAATGGAAAAATAGTCAGGTGCCGGAATTTCATTAAGCAGGTCGAGAATCAGTTTCAAAATCTAGCACGGACTCCCATTAGCAATCATTCAATCCAAAAACTTCCCGATGGGACAACCAACCTCATTCCTGAAAGCTCGTTCTTGAACAATGCCCATGCAGATGTCAAGGACATATTCCATGAGCTCCTCAGTACGGCGAGACTCTCCCTGGTGTTTCTTCTCGTCTTCACTCGCGCGGCCAATGACTAGACGCAGCACATCTAGACTCTTCGCCTCAATTGCAATTCCAATAACTTGGCGATAGCGCTTTTGGCGGAAGCACTCCTCAAACAACCGTTCGATTACGGTCTGGAGTTGACCTTGTACACCTCGCTTCAAGACAAGAGGCGTTTCGATATGCTGAACACTGGCATCCTCGCCTCCAGGATGGGCTGCATCCAGGCCTGGGACCTCTGCACGCGACAACAAAGACTTTGAAGGCAAGGCAGATTTCGAAAATGGTGTAATTGGTGAAGTTAGACTTGCCGATGTGCTGGTAGCGCCGTCACCGGAGGCTGGAAAGGAGTTGTTTAGGTTGGCGTGCTGGTCACCGGTAATCGGTCGCTGGGCGGCGGATAGGGAGATGAAAGTATCAACGCATTTTGCTAAATAGAAGCAATCCAAAGTTAGTAATTGTCATACGAGGTATGTTGAAGACTTTTGAAATGCTCACCGATGATTGTTTCCTCATACTCGCCACCGTTGTCAAGCTTGAACAGCTTGCCTGCGCCCAGAGCAAGGACCATGCTCTCATTATATTCCTGGAGGTGATAGTATACCTTCGAGGCGACCAGTGCTGCTAATTCTCGCTCCGGGAAAGATTCATCTTCGTATAGAGCCTCACTGAAGTCGTCTAGTTAGCAGTGCTCCTTCCATTGGGTACCTCGGGGAAGATCATCGCGAAGGTGAAACCGAAAAGAACTGCTAGTTTTTCAAGTTCAGCTTATTTACTTACATCTCGGGAACGGCGTTCACAACTTCTGTCCACAGCAGGTCGATCTGGGAATCTAATGACTTCAAGGCGAAGACCTTGAGCTCCGGGTCGGGCTCCGAAAGAAAGCCAACCAAACCGGCGGCCGAAACAAGTCCGACCATCTTTGATGGGCAAGGCGACCGAAGCCGGGATCGATGTCAAGCTCGGGTGGTGTGGTGGTGGATGATGTGACGAGGCGACGTCAACGGGAGAGAGCTTTGGGGAGACAGCGAGCAAGCCCCAGAGCACAAACAAGTTACCGATGGGAATGCAAGCCCAGATGACAAATGGCAAGCAATCGGACACAAAGGGCAGATAAGGGAATGAAGTGGACGAGATGAAGTGTACAGAATGGAAGCTGGAAGCGGACAACAGAAGCTTGCGGCAGGCGCGAGTCAACGTCAACGAAGCTGACTGTACCGGTCACGTGTATTTCCCGTCAGCTGCGCGAATCGCTTGATCGTCCGAGGTCTTACTTTAGGGCGATGAAGAGCTAAGTAGCGCTTGTTCTCGGGATTGATTTTACAAGACTCGCTGCACATACTTTCTGGTGTTCTGTGTTCCCAGGTAGCCCACGCTTTATCGCACCGACTCACAATGTCAATATTGCTCCCGTTTCGCGACAAGCGACGACCACCGATGCCGGCATCTGCATCGTTGTACCACCACGATCCCCTTCTCCATATTGAACGACAGACCAAACACATTCAACGAGAGCTGCAATCACTTATCGATGCACAAAGTGAGGGTCTTTCCTCTGGACTTGGTCAGCCCCGGCCCGATGAGGTGTCTGAAGAGAGTTTTATGGGATCGTCATTGGGAGGCACTCACTCTCCATCTCCCTCTATGGTTCCCGCGCGACAACCCCTTACCAAGAAGGTTGGGCTTCGGGCTGCGCGGCGAGGTATTCTCCACTCAATTCAAGATTTACTTACGCTACGAGAGGAAGAGCGAGAGATTCTCGAGTCCCAGGTAGATGAGAGAACGCATGCGCTCTCGGAAATTCAAGCTTTTACATCCAAACGGAGTGGTCTTGAAGAAGCCATTTCGACTATCCACAATGATCAGAATGGCCACCGAACCAAATACATGCAAGAAGAGGTCCACAGCCTAGAGACTGACATTCGTGAACTTGAAACCAGGCTCTATGAGATGAAAGCTAGACATAGACACCTCGTCCATGAGCTATCAACCATTGGAAATTCGGTGGATGCAAAGCTTTCTTCCTACACTGAATCCTTAGCTCTCCTTCAGTCCAACGTCCACGAATACCTCCATGATCCTCCAGTTCAACCTCTAGTGCCAGGGGCGAGGGGATCAACATTTTACTCCTTGAATCCCAAACGCAGGACTTTGGAAATGGCCAAGGAACACTGGCGACGGGAACAAGAGCATTTGGAACAAAGGAAACGGGTCGTGGATGAGGAAATCTGTGCACTGGAGGAGGGAGGTGGCGTTTGGAAAGAAGTCCTGGCTGATGTCTCCGCATTTGAAAAACGCCTTGGTGTTTCCATGCGTCGCTACATCCAACTCGGGAGTCAAGAACAAACCGGGACGCAGACCACAGAAGCCAAGGCAGAGTTAGCCCGCAGTGTCGCTGAGGATTTGGAGCAAACCACCCAGCGGCTGAAGACTCAATTAGAATCTTCCGAGGAAAAGGACTGGAAGCTTCTTGTCTGTTGCATCGCAGCAGAGCTTGAAGCCCTCTGTGAAGCTCGTGGCATGCTCCTACCAGCCTTTGGCCTTTCAGTGGATGGCGACACAGCGGCCAATCGGCCATCCTCACCGAGTTATACAGCTCTACAACATCATGGAGACGATGGTGCGGATCCTCTAGGAAACGATAATCCCGAACCACCGGCCGATTTATTACAGGACGGCGAAGCCCATCACACCGATAGCGCATCGCGGTCAGAGGACGACGAGCCTGATCCGGCATGGCTCCTCCCTGAATCGTGATTTCCATTTGTCTTAAGACTTGAACATTTGCGCATTTAGCATGATAGCCTTTATTAATGTAAAGATATGTGAAATCGGACGGAAAGTATGCAAATCGATAAGCTATCTTAGGGCGGGCGGACTTCAACCACAATTTAACCGCGAACACTTCTTCACTTCCAGACCAGCAACTTCCAAGCTCTGATCAGAAGCATGTAAAGAATATTTTACTCGACAATGGATCTCCCATATCCAACTTTCTCGTTTTCCATTCCTTCCATCCATGATGGCTGTCAGCTGGAATGTCGATTGTATCTCCCCGATCAGCTTCAAAATAAACAATCAGGGTCAATCTGGTCCGCTCGTGGTGCTATTGTCGCTCATCCCTATGCACCCCTCGGAGGGTCTTATGACGACCCGATCGTGAGTTTTATCGGTGGGGAGTTACTGCAAGCAGGTTATGTTGTAGGAACGTTCAACTTCCGGTACTTCGATCACATTCGCTCGTGGTCACAGGAGAACACAGCTAACAGATGATCGCAGTGGAGCTGGCAGCTCCGAAGGACGAACCAGCTGGACTGCAAAGCCAGAGTTGGGTGACTATGCGTCATTCTACGGGTTTATGATGCAGTATTTGCAGCAGATTCAGGTTGCAGTAAAGAGATGCCACAGCAGCCCCGAATCTGGCCAAACAGACGACTACCAGCGCATTGATCTTGTTCTCGGTGGATATTCCTACGGGTCCCTGATCGCCTCGCATGTCCCACCTCTTGATGTCATGACTGGTATCTTTCGCCCTGGAATCTCTTCTCCAGGTACACCGGTTCATGACATTGGCAGACGAGCAGGGGAAATCGCTGCTCGTTCCTACCCAACGCTCCAGACGGCCCCCGTTAATGTGGTAGATGAACCGGGGCTCCACGTGTCGATTTCCATATCATATCTGCTCGTGTCACCACTGCTGCCTCCGGTGAGTCAAGCCCTGACAATCTTCTCCAGCCTATCAGTGAGTGTGGCGGGAGTTTCAGCTCAGGCCCGACCCGTCCAACCTGTTGAGCAGCTGAGCACGCACCGAACACTGGCGTTATTTGGCGATCAGGACACATTTACATCCGCCCGAAAATTGGAGAGGTGGTCAGCCGAGTTAGCCCGCGTGCCACAGAGTCAGTTTCAGAGTTGTGAGATCAAGGGCGCGGGGCATTTTTGGCGAGAAGTCGGGGTCGAGACACAGGCGAGACAGGCCCTTCGGGAATGGCTTTGCTCAACTTGACTTTTGCATGAACTCGAGACATGGTAGTTCTGCAAGTGTTATCTAGAGACCCTTTTGTCCGGGTGGAATGTGTTAGAGAAGGCTTTTTCCCCAGGAATGCATTCTCACATGTACAAGCATGTGAACAGGAACGCGATCCCCGCCGGGATTCGACATGTTCAGATGATCGAGTGAAAGATGAGCCAATCTGATTGATTATCAATGCATCTTCTTTGTTTCTCCGCAGTTTATCCATAATTCTTCCCCAAAGATTCACACGAGACTTCAAAGATAAAGTGGGATGATTGGTGGAATTCCGCACTTCTATTGGTCCCTGTGACGTCGTCGTCCCAGACCGCCAACTCCATTTAAGACGGCGCGTCTTTCATCGTGAAAAGCCTGAACTTTGCGTGGGCTACATTGATCAACCCCCGGCTGGATGGCTCGCGCTCGATGTCCAGGCCCGCTATGTCGTTAGTGGGCGACTCCACAATTCCTTCGAAATGCCACCGGGACTCGGACACCTACACCACGCCGCCACGTTCCCTCCGCAAGGCAATCTCAATTCCCGCATTTTCATCGCTCGTGAAGGACTCGTGGACTTGGGCCGGCGACTCTCTGCATACCTACCGTGATGGCCTCACGAAAGAGCAGCGCAGGCAGCGGGCGGAGGTTGAGGATCGGAAACAAATCCTCTACCTAAAAATCAAACATGTGAGTAATTCCGCCTGTGCCTGACAGTCGCATTCGTGGGATCACTGATCTAACTCCGATCTCGGCTGCAGGCTGTGTCGTACGACGAATGGCGGAGTTGCGCCAGGGAGCTGGACGTCCTGGAAGGCAATAACGTGTGGAAGCAGACCTTGGAATGCGACGAATACCACCCTCGTTTGGTCCAAGACCGCTTAAAACAATTGGAGGAGGCGCGTATCAGTTGCGATGTCAGCCGCATGTTGTTCCTCGTCCGCACTGCGCTTAGCCGCGACTTGGGCCAAATGAGCAATGCCTCCCTCTACCGGCACTCGCACATCGGGACGAAAGACCTCATTGATCGCTACATTACGACCGCCCTGGAGACGATCAGGACGTTGGTGGAACTCTCTGTGGACGATCGCTGCGATGGATTGGAACTGAGGTATATTCTCGATCAGCTGCTCGCAGCGCGGCAAGCATTTGGTCGGAGCGCGCTGCTATTCTCTGGGGGCGCTACATTTGGCATGAATCATATTGGTGTGCTGAAGGCTCTCTACGAAGCGAAGCTCATTCCGCGCATCATCTCTGGGGCATCAGCGGGAAGTATCGTGTGCGCAGTCTTCTGCACTCGTACCGACGATGAGCTTCCAGGTCTTCTGGAAACCTATGCACATGGAGATTTTAATGTCTTCAATGAAAACGGCGCGGAGGAGAATATCTTCCAGAAGATGACACGCTTTCTCAAATTCGGCTCTTTCTTGGATATCTCACACTTGGCGAACACCATGCGAAGGTGGCTTGGGGACATGACATTCCAGGAGGCATATAACCGGACCCGCCGGATTTTGAACATTTGTGTCTCCAGTGCCGGCATGTATGAGCTTCCGCGGTTGCTGAACTATATTTCGGCACCAAATGTAATGATCTGGTCTGCTGTGTAAGTAAGACCCTATTTCAATTCGCTTGGACCCTGTTTCTAACGGAATTTTTGTAGCGCGGTATCATGCTCTGTGCCCCTGGTGTTTAGACCTTACAATTTGATGGCCAAAGATCCATTGACAGGACAGCCAATACCATGGAATGACTTCCACAAGCAGTACATTGACGGCTCGGTGGATGGAGATCTTCCGATGGCACGATTGTCGGAGATGTTCAACGTCAATCACTTCATTGTGTCACAGGTCAATCCCCACATAGTCCCCTTTCTTCCGAAGGAAGATGGACCGATGGGTCTGAATGAAAAGGATTCTTTTTTTATCCCACGGTGGTTGAATACAATGACCCATTTGGCCAAAGACGAAATGCTTCATCGGGTGACTGTTCTCTCAGAGCTTGGGGTTTTCCCAACCTCGATGACCAAGATGGCCTCCATCATGAACCAAAAATACAGCGGGGATATCAACATCTACCCTGAATTGATCTCGTCTAATTTTCCACGAATCCTTGAAAACCCTACCACGGAGTTTATGCTGGAGGCTTGTCTCAGCGGAGAGCGAGCAACATGGCCGAGACTAAGCCGGATAAGAAATCACTGCGCCATTGAGCTTGCACTCGATGGAGCCATTCGGCAAATGCGGGCCCGTGTGGCCTTTAGTCCAGCTCAATTGGAGTTGCGAAAGCATAATTTCGTCCGTCAACCGACTGGTTCAATTGACAGCGGAGCCAGGCGAGGGCGAATACGAAATCGGCGCCGCGGCTCGCATAGCCATGAACTGGAAAGGAAAGGATCGCATGGCTCGTCCCAACGTCGGACGTCACAAGAACTGAGAAAGGCGCGCAGCACCGTGTCACTTGAGCATCAGCTTGTCTCGGGATCGAATGATCTTGTTCCCGTACAAACCCGGCCTAAGGCCCACAACCGTCGATCCACAATCTCCTTTGGCAGCGGGATCTTTGCAGCCGAGTCTGGCAACGAAGGAGACGAGGAAGAGGCCGAAGCGGCATTCTCTCCGCGCCCTTGGCCGTCCGGACGCCAAACCCCCTGGGATGCACCGTCCTACATAGACCATTCATATCACGGAGTGCGCAGTCCAGTCCGATCTCGGCGATCGTCTTTCTCCTCTGGGAGGTCACAGCAATCCGCCCTTGGACGACGCGATTCACCCAAACAGATGTTTACGCCATCGGCTCGAGAGATTTCCATGGCTCTCTCGCCCTCCTCCCGTCATCTCCTCAGCATGACGCCAAGTGTTCAGCCAAGTTCTCCCGATTCTTCCACACGCAGACCCCGCTGATGTAGACCAAAACGCATGCCATCGTCATGTTTTTGGGATGCCTTTTCACCAGAAGAGGAAATTTCTCTAATCTTGATGCAGTACGCATGAGATGAGACATCTGTTGCATTGAATGATGCTACACAATGCCGATTCGAAACGGACCAGTCGGACGGAACAAAGCAGAGCGTGCGCAGCATCTTGGCTATTGCTTAAAGTCCTCCATCATAGATCCCTACGGGCCATCGGGCCATCGCGGTTCAAGATCAGAGTGTTGCTTGCATAATTTTGGCGTCTAGACGGTCCAATCTTCCATTCTCGGGTGTTTTCTTCCCTGATTTGGTCGCTTGCTTAGACTGGAATGGAACGGCTGTTAGCCGATAACCTGACAGCGGCGCCAAGTGTATCTAGCAAAGATTCATTTTGGAGTATTGCTACTCCGTATTCCGTACATATCGAGTCAAAGTGCCGTTGGGCTATTAAATGGGACTTTTTCTAGAAGATGATTTTTGCGCCGTTTTCCAAGATGGGATCGGCAAGCCTGGATACTTGCGGCGTACAGAGTACGGAGTCCTCCATACTATTACTCCGAACTGACAAACAATTCAACTTTTGCTCTTTCATAGCTTCAAAAACTAAACCCTTTTCATGGTAATTGCCGAGGCTGGGTGGCTCTGTTGGGCAGTTGGAGAACATCCACTTTCCAAAAAGGGAAACCATCAACATACCCGCTCGGAATCCTTTCTCTGTATGGTTTTACGTGTACCTGTCATAGAGAAATACTCCGCCCTCCTCCGTCTCGTGGAAAGTTGGCTATGAAAGATAGAATTTGGATTGTACGAGTACGAAGTACCGAATCACACGACGCGTGCCTTGTCCGTACAAATTATACTTCGCCCTTATGGAGAACTCCGGGCATGAATAGAATTTCTCCATGTGTTCCCACCCTCAAACTCTGTTTTCGCCTCCCATTCCTTCGTTTACGAGCGAGTCTTGCGACAGGATCACCAGAAAAGGGGCCGTCGATCCGTGAGATCATCACTCCACTCCTGGCGTTAACCACTACTTGGTTCGGTTTAGACTGCAAGGTCCCGCCCAGTCTAACGCCGAACAAGTCAGGGCTGACGACGCGGTGAGACTCCGTTCAGAGTTCTCATTATTCCTTGGGGTCTTCTTATTGAACTCTGTAATTTTTAGCTTCGGCATAGATCCGCGCCCATGAAACGGCGCATGACGCCGCTCGGCGCCACCGCCGTTTCTACCTTGTTTGTACGTTGCCAACTCCACGACCGATTTTGAGGGCGCGTCGCCGGTTTCCCGGCGAATGAAGCACTCGGTACCCCATATGGACGGCTTCATGGAGGAGGTGCTCCTTGCAAGAGAATGTCGTGGATCGGCCAACAAAGCGCCGATCAAATTCATGGCTGTCGGGGCCAAAATGGCCTGACCGTCTCATGTCGCTCCATAGAAGGTGGAGAGAAGGTTACTATTGCTCCTTAATGGCCGAGACCACCTACCAAATCAGACCAACGGAGTGACCATAGCTGAGAAGGAGCACCAGTGAGCTTAATCCCCTGTTGATCTGGATGAGGCTGGTGTCGCCGATCCATAAACACATCACGACATTCAGGGACAGGTCTAATGGCAGAATTGATGCTTTGCACGTCACCGACCTTGAGTTGAAATATAGGGTCCATTTATTTTGCTGGGAAACCGGACTTGTTTGCCACATGTTGATACAGGGTTTGTATCAGAACGCAGAGAAACATCGGCAACTCATCCTCCGTATGAGGTGGACACGGAGATCTCTCTACGTAGGGAAAAAGATTCGCATTTCCACTGATTGATAAACTGCGAACCAATGGTGAAGTGTTGATCGCCGAAGGGCAGTGCCACTTCGACTGTATCCTGAGTCTGTTCTTTTCATACCGGGACCCCATTCAAGCAGTGAAGGCGAGCTCTATCTTGCTTCAAAATTGATTCACATTTCACGGTTCATGGTGTTGGCTCATTGGTTGGTCAATAGACAAAGGGCCTTCGCGATACGCCGGAAAAAACTGCAGTTTCAGAAATCAAATTCCGAGCTTTCTGGCTCCTGTCCCTGAGGACCCTCTAGGGGACCCACCAAGACTCTCCATTGATCGACACCCGCAGCTACTTTCTAAGTATCATGACTACGGTGGTCCAGACAACAGGAAACTGGGCAGCCTATTGAACTCATTGCCCGATCACGGCGGCTCCATCCCGTCTTCACGTCGGAGGATCCATCAGGATGTGGCCCCAAGGAATGTGTTCTATAAAGAGCCGCCATCCACCGTGATTTTCTGTGGCCAAATCGTGTTCATCTTCGTTCTGATATCGAGTGTGGTTCCTATTCCACAACTTGCCGTTCTTTTCGTTGAACTTACTACTATAATCGACCAACCCAATACACCCTTTTCACAATGAAGTTTACCGGTGCTGCCGCCTTGGGCTTGATGGGTTGTGCCCTCGCCCTCCCTGCTCCCCAGGGCCCCTTCGATGGTATTCCCGGCTTCCCTGCGCCAACTGAGCTGCCGATCTCGACTGGTCTTCCCACCTCGACCGCGACTCCTTCGAGCAGCATCCAGAAGCGCCAGTTCACTCTGCCTGCTCGCTTCTCTAGCTCCGCAAGCTCGCTCTCCTCCACTCCCACTGCCACCCCCAGCGTCCCGGTGATGAAGCGTCAGCTTAATGGTGATGTCCTCGGTGATCTCCTCAGTGGACTTCCCTCTGGCTTCTCGAGCGTCATGCCCACGTCCATGCCTACCGGTATCCCCAGCCTTCCGATGAAGCGTGGGCTCGGTAGTGGCGATGCCCCCGCTAGCTCCTCTTCCAGCAGCTTCAGCACTTCCATCCCCATTCCCACCGAAATTCCCGGTTTCCCGGCACAGAAGCGCAATGCTCCTACTCCCAGCAGCTCCCTGAGCTCCATCTCCACCCCTTCCGTCTCTCCTACCGCAATTCCCGGTTTCCCGGCACAGAAGCGCAACGCTGCTACTCCCAGCAGCTCCCAGAGCTCCATCTCCACCCCCTCGGTTTCTCCCTCGAGCCTGTAGGGGCGTTCACGAGTGCTCCTCAGCTCTGGAACAGCGCTCTCCTCGCACGAGTCAGTCACTGGTTTGACACTGGGGCGACACAGCGTCTTCTGACTGGGATGTACAGTTTGTATGATTTTGGTGTATAGAAACTAGAGAGTGCTAGAGCCAATTTTGAAGGATTATGAAACATGGGCTTACGGGTATACATGGCTTGGATGTTTTGATGCCCACTGGCTTTGCTAGAATGCGTGGGCTTGTTGAATTTTGCTTGTTGTTTAAATGAAATACATTCTTTTGTCACCATCACGTCTCACCTGGCACGTCACGATGTGTTCCAACGCTGGGAATGCAACTTAGAAAGTACAACATAAGAACCAAATATCGGAATACTATCGTAAGCCCGGATTCTCGTCTTGGTGGTTTACGGGGTTGTTTACTCACTTCCTCTTTTGGAGGTGGACTTTACTATTCGCCCTACTGTACATATGCTAATGCAGGCTAATTAATGCACGCAACAGAGGAGAAGGGAGAGTGCTAAAAATACCATTCATTGATTTGCACTAAAGGAGGGTTACACCCGACGAAAGCATCTCAATTGCAGCTAATTGACTGCTATTTTGGGTCGCAAAGAGTGCTAATTAAGGAACATCTTCCCTGTCAAGCGTCGATCACCCCCGCCATTCCGCATCCCGGCGCTAATGCATCTTTCCCATTGGCTTGTATCGAGATCCGGTTGTTCTCGACTTCAGTTGATGATCCTTCGACATCCCGGGTGATGCATGCTAGGGTGTCTAAAAATGCAGCAGCGTCGGCTGGCTGGTGACTGAACAAGCTTTATATTAGGACGCCTCCCGCTTGAGCCCAGACGTTTCCTCGCTCGGCCAAGTTGGTTTTGAAACAGTTTCATCCTCATCACTTGGTGAAGGGGATTCTGTTTCGATGTATCTGCGTGTGTCTTGTTTCTGTGTTGTCTTGTCTTGCTCAGTTTATGCTTCCTTTTTGCATGCGTCATCGGCGTTTTCAGCTTGAATGTTATGTGCTAGAGTTGTTGACTCTTGGCTCGCCACCCCTCCGTCCCAATCTAGATCCTTGTTCATTGCGACCAGGACTCTATCCAATCCGAGCTTGCCATCCTTGATTGCGACGCGTCGCTTCTGCACCCACCGGTGATCCCGATACGAAGCCTGTTGACCCCGGACAGCTTGCGACGCCTGAGTTTGTGCAGCCAGAACTTTTATTTGGATGAGCGAGCTGTATCTGTACCTTCCTTCGCCTGCTCAACATCTTCCCAGCGTGCATTTCGAATGCCATTTCCTATAACACGCCAGACTTGCGCTTTCTTCAACCAACTCGACTCGTGACCTCTTCAAAATGGCTGGAATTGTCAACAAGCCTCTTGCTATCTTCCGCAAACAACATACATCGAAACCCTTACATTCTCGGTGGGGTGATAAGGATATTTCAGTCCCCACCGATGGCTCTTGGAACCAGTACAGCAATCCTCATCGACGTTCTACTTACAAACCATATGGCCCTGGCTTTGTGTCGGATGGTCCAACTACTCGAACATCTTGCACTGTGAAGGAAAAGCAAAGTGAATCCATCAAAGTCACTCCAACCAACAGCATCCCCTCCATTTCTCAACAACACTTATCCTCGGGGAACTCAAGACCCGGCCGGCTTTCTGTCCGTCTTGCATCTCGCCCTCAACAATTGATTGAAGGAGTTCCAACCGAGAGAACCTCCCGCAAATTGGAGCAAAGTCCTTCTGGATACGCCTATAGGCCAATTCACCAGGATTACACAGCGGAGGTTACAGAGAAATCCACCCGCGCAAATGCCCCGCAGTATCGATACATTCCAACGAGCGGTCGATACTTTGAGGAAATGCCCGTTTCGCCCAGAAGCCAGTCTGCCAGATCCTATCGAAGCTCTCGAGCACGCCGAGATTCATTCACAGACCCAAACCAAAGCGAAGAGCGTGACTCTGACTACGAGGCTTCCTCTCGAAGAGACTCGCATTTAGAAGATGATCGCCGCAGTCTTCAATCTAGTCTCGGTGACTCCTCCGATAGCTCTAGTCCCCGCTTCAGCTATGGCTTTCCGCCTCGACGTAGGACATCGCCTTTTGTCCCGGCGGATCGGAAGAGAGCATCGTCCTTGAAGCCCATGACTTTGGCGATGGTTCCTGACCCTGAAGAACTTTATGACTGAAAATGATTTTTATTCATGGACGGAGTTTTCTTTTGTTGATTTTCATATTTCCATCATTGCACGGAGTTGGGGCATTGCTGGCGTTTAACGAGGAAATTGTTTTCGGGTTGTTACTCAAGAGCTTCAGAATGAAATATCTGCTCGCTGACTTGAGCATGGTCCATAAAGTAATTCTTCTCGAAGACACCTAGGTACCTCGTGGATTGGAGAGACACCTGCTCGCTAAAGACACCATATCTGGGAATAAACAAGCCTGGAACGAAGAGCCATTTCATTTCGAGGACCTCGGGAGTTAATACTTGAGACAGATGCTTAATTGATCTAGATGCATTGCACATGACGCTCTCGCAATCTTTGGCATCTAGAAAGCATGGTACAGAATTTATCATTCGTTTCATATTGTTATTAAGAAAGAGATTAAAGTTACTCAATCAAAAGACTCTTGGGACTACCTACCTAGGTACCTAGTGGAATATAGTTGTCTTGGACTAGACTTACCTACCTAGGTAGTTGTATATCACTGCGGGATATAATGGATACCGCGTCAACGTACGTTCCAGGTTGCTTCTACCGCTTAGCTTAATTAAATTGAACATTGGAAGGTCCACTATTCCAAACGCGACAACTAACCAAAACAGACGTGTTAGTCGGCGTTACGCTAAACTTCACCGCAATGCATCGCCTGTAAGCTATATATATTATCGCGCGTATGCAGAGTCACGATTTGCTGGCTCCTGTGATTGTTGAAATTTGAATAGCTTGATCGTCTTTGAGTATTTCTCGCAAATCGGTCAATTTTGATGTTATGAATCTACGTGGAAAGCTCTATCGATCCTGGTAGGTCTGATTGGACCACGAAGTAGAAGCGGCGATGGCGTAGTATACATTGCTGTTAGAGTTGGTTGACAAAGAAAGATAATTTGTCAATGCAGCAGCGCGTACGAGAACCACCAGTTAGCGCATCGCTGAAGAGTTGGTGGCGCTGTGATTTATCGCGCATAAGTTTGACTCGTGGCGCTGTGCACTGGCCCTGAATCGAGGCTAATTATGGGCCTTTTTCTTTCTATCTATAGACCGATAATTGCTACTATCTTTACTCCGCTTGTCTCAAAATATCTCTGAAACGAGGTCGATCAAGTCAAGCTTCCTGCAAGTTCCCCTCTCATATATCAAGGGCCGTTATGTCTCGCCAAGTGATTCTTCTTTCTATTCCATCCCAATCGGGCATGATTTCAGACTTCAACCTCGCCCGTTCGAGGAAGTCTTGATTCCATCATCTGGAGTCACAAGTGACTCTGCATCATTCCGTCCACTAGTGTTTGGTCGACCGGGTCATGCTGGCTATCCCAACCTGAATCACATCAAGGGTCGATAATTCCTTCCAGGCAACCAACTTTTCATTGGCGTCTGTGGTCGAATCCTGGCAAGTAAGTTTTTGGACATGTCTAAGACCCTGAAGGTGATAATGCACGCTAACCAGGGACCCCCACAGTGACGGGCAACCTGTTATACCTCTTTTCCCGCAAAGAGCGAGCCAGAAGAAAACAACTTGAACGCGAACGGCTGGTCCCGCTGCAGGTGCCCCCTGCCTATAAGGCCGATATCTACCAGGTGCCCAATCATGGACCCCGCTCCGCTCATCCACGACCACTTTCTACTTTTGCCCCGGATATCAGCCGCCAATATCATGATCATCAGCCACGAGCTTCCGTTGATCATGCCCGATATCCGGTCCTGCCAACATACGACCCGTCAAAGTATCAGCCCATTCGGCCGACCTCCACGGCAAGCGCTGATCTTCTCACATCTTATGCGCAACCCAGCTCACAAAGTGGACGATCGTCCCGCCTGAGCGCTGCCCATTACAGTGATGTGCGCCACTCCACCTACCAGCAATCGGTGGCGGACCAGTACTCTCCACCAATGCCTCGCGAGACGATGCCCACTCATACCCGTCAAGCGTCAGCCATACCATGTCGTCCCACTCTGAAGGAGCAGTGCTCGTCCCGATCAGGCGAAGGTCGAGAAAGGAGTGTGTCGGAACCAATGCCTGCAGCTTTGACACCGGGCAAGGGTTCACGACGGCCCAAACCCGTTCTATCGCGCTTGATTACCAATTTCGGGTAAAGTTGGTGTCGTGCAGTGGTATTTGGTTTCAATTTTGGATGCGAAAACTGCGAAAACTGCGAAAACATCTGGCTGCAGGGACAGCCTGTGACTGATTATGACTGTCATGAGAGATGAAGGCGTTATTGGTTCTTTTGCTTGTGATGTGTTCTTCAGCCCTAGTCACTAGCAATCTTTCTCTTTTAAAATTTGATTTGATTTTAATTCCTGAAAATTCGCGCTTGTCCGATGCTGATAGGTGGAGAGAGATCGAGACCCCAAACACGCGCCTGTGGTCCGTGCCACATTGTCGATCCTTCGCTCAGTTCCTTCTTCCCCTCTGCATCTCGCCTGCACTGCTCCGGAGAACGATAATCATGGAATTATGCCGCGTTCCCTTCCTGGCGCTTAACAATACCCCGGAGTGGCTGGCGAGCCACGAGGCCAACCGGCCGATCAACCTTGTTAACACATCATCCAAGATTGCTATCTTGTTGGACCAATGAGTCTACAAGTTTGCCTCCCAGGATGGAAGAATCATAGCTGGAAATTATGCCTTGCCATGGAGACCACCTAACCCCACTTGCAGGCTTCATAACCCACTTCATTGCAGGGATTCGAATGCGTCATGGTGAAACATACTGTTCTCTTCATCAACGTCGACGAAGAGGGGGCGGGGCCCCTCTTCTGATCCCTGCTACGCGGGTCTTTTCAACCCACCAGACTCGCCGCAGAAAGTGATGAGCGGTGATGACAAGACGGGAGCTTCTTCCCTGTCGCCCATCCAGCTCTTTGTTGCAACCTGGGATCCCTGGTCTTGCTGTCCAGGGTCTTCATCCAATCTTTGATCAGACTTGCCCCCGGGTGGACTCCGATCTTCTTCCCTATTTGGGTCTCCCGGTCGTTGTGAGCGCGCAGATCTGTGAACAAGCGCCATGCCAAGATGACGGCGGACGACGTGCATCGATACTATGTACGGCCTGTACTTAGACTCATTCCCCATCTGTCAAGTGCATCTCCTACGCCGCAATGTCACAATTGGCCTTTCTGCCTTAGATTGCGCCGGGGAATAGAAACTGTCCCACTTTATCCACTCAAATCGACCCCTCGCTGCAACTGTGCACCAACACTGCAGCCACCAAGGCATGCTACTTGACTGTGGCCCGCTGGGATCCTTCAATCTGCCACCTGTCGCGCTTGCGGTTCGCCCATTGCTTTTCGCAGAAGCGCTGTTGACTGTGCTCACACGCATTATCATTCCCAAGTGGCGCCCCGGAGCCACCGACAGAGGGGTTGAGCCGCAGCTTTGGGTTTGGCACTGGTGCCCTCATCGCCTGCTAGGCGATTTGGAACGTTCAACACCAACCGTCAGGCACTCGTCTAGAAGATCTTGCCTCTTCCCGACCGAACTATCGATATGTGTTGGGTTGTTGGCGGTTCTTCACAGAAGTGTGTTTGTTATTGATATTCATCTTCACCTCATGCGGGCGGTTCGCCTGCTCTGCTATCCAGATATTTTGCGCACCTGCTTCGCTTCTGGAGGGCTCTGTTTTTGATTTTTTGGAGTGAGCTCCACGCTTTCAGTGGGGGAATTGCAGTCGACTTTGAGATGCGCAACGTTTAGAGGTGGCGTATTTGCCTTTGCTTCATCATTCTTGATTGAACCCTACTGCGACGGCATCTCGCTCCGTCGATGATAAACCCGATCAAAATCATGGCGAATCTCATGAAGAAATTCAAGAGGAAGCGCAAACTTCCCTCCGAACTGCATTCTCGCTTCGGAGACACTTCTATCAGCGTTCCCAACCAAGGATCCTGGAATCAATGGGATCAGCCGTCTGGAACGACTTTGAGTGAGTTTGGGACAGGCCATCCACGCGCACGGACAGATGAATCATTACAATACTTGCCCGTTGATCCAATGGTACCGCAAAGGCCCGGGCAATCTAATGGAACGAGACCCCAAAACATCCATGTTGACGACACGAAATATGCCGACTCGGCTATTCCCAAGGGATACTTCAATGAAAACATACGGCATCGCCCGGAGAAAATTCACAACGTCCCTTCGCGAAGTCTTGGGATCGACGAGGCTCACCACAAGGTGAGCCAAGATATTGATCCTGGTACGGACGAGTCCTGCGACGAAGACGACGACTACGACTACGACTACGACGAAGAACGGGATCAACTGGGTGATCCAGACAGAATGCTTCATCGTGGCTACACCACTGGCGATATACCTCGTCTCGGCGTCCGGGATTACTACGACTCTTACCCCGACCGCGCCTCCAAGTCTCCGCCGTTGTCAGTCACCTCACGTATGCGTCGAGTCAGCGTGCAGAGCTCCACGACAGAACAGTCATCGGTCGCATCTAAACATACGAGCTATACGGGGACATCGTCCGTCTCGGCACCATCCCTGCCCCCGGACACACCGCGATTTGCATTCAATTCGATGCATGCTGCGCATGCGGAAAAGCGGCCTGCTCCCCGCCCACGGCATCGGGAGCCCGAGCCCATGGCTCGACAGGAGATGGTGCCTGGCTATGACGACCTTTTTGGATGATATCTTTCTTTTCGATATAAAGTATTTATTTCTATTCCAATTTAGTCTCATCTCATCCTTGGCTTATTCTATCTTTTGTGGTCTTGTGTGGTAGAGATTGTTGATCCGCGGTGGCTTTTCTTACTTTTCTTCACTGTAGTAATGAGTGAGACAGTGAACTTTTACATTTGAGCCTATTCTGTATTATCGGTAATTCCTTTCTTTGTATTCGTCCAGCTGGAACTATTGGAATCGGCAATTAATCCTCGGCAGATCTTCACATCCGCAACTCCACTCTCATCCTCGATTGTATCAGAATCTCTGCGCCTTGACTTTTAGTCTCTTACTCGATCGAGCAGCACTATGAGTTAGTCATGAGGGGTCGCAGTCGCTCGTGCAGGATTATGCAGAGCGAGTCACAGTCACACCAATCAAGCGCCTGCACTCATCACACTCGTCACGCTCTCCACTTCATCGATTGGCCCCGCCTCGTCCTCTCGACGATGAGCTCTAAGCGCCGGCCACTGGCTCAACGAGTGGCCTGGATGTGCATCCTGTGAGCACTAGCTTCACCCTTTTCGCCACTACGACTGGTTTCTGCGACTCACTCCACTTGACCGTCACATCCCGGCTGGCCCGGCGCGAACCTGCTGCCCGCAGTGAAAAAAAGAAGCTTTTCCTCCCGAGCTCCTTCTTTAGCTTGTACTTTGCTTCCCGGCTTCTCTCATGAGACTGTGATCGCCTGTTGTCGGCGCTAGGCCTTGAAGTCACTTCGCTGCCTTCCACCCTGTGTCCGGCGGTCGCAGAGGGACCTGAACCTGCCAGACCTGCTCCGTACGCCCTCATCCACCATGTCTGGGCGGTTGGGCGGTGGCACGCCGTCCTTGAAATCATTAGGAAAGATTTTGTTGGCTGTCTGCCTCAGCGGTCTTTTCCCCGTTGTTTTTGGGTTGAGAACTGCACCAGGATCGCCATGCACAGATGTCTGTGGAAGAACAGGGTCCACGTCCAATACTACATCGTCGGAAATTTCCTGTCTGGACTCACAATTTAATGAGACCACGAAGGGATCCGATTTCCAAAAGTGCATTTCGTGTCAGCTGGGGAGTACGCACTCGGATTCCTCGACCGGGGAGACCGATGTCAATTGGGGTCTATGTGAGTTGAGCTGAACAGAAGATCTTTGGAATGATCGATTCTGACTCTGATTCCTTGCAAGATAACTTGCGTTTTACCTTCACGTCTTGCGTCTTCAATTTCCCATCACAGGTTACCAACACGACTTCGCCGTGTCCGGTAGCATGCGATGGGATTCGCCCTGCGGCCGAGTACGACGTGGTCGATCCTAATTCCAATAGTTTGGACAACTGGTGCTCGCAGCCTAGTTTCGCGGACAATGTCGTCAATACCTGCACCTTCTGTTATAATTTAACGTCGACCCAGATATACATGGCAAACTGTGCGTATCCGGATCAGAGCAGTAAACCGATGAAAACTGACTGACCATAATGCTTCTAGTCCTCGAATCCATCAGGTACAATTGCCACTTCAGAACGTCGACTGGCGAGTCCTTTGATATCGCCCCATCCCGGATCTTCACGCAAGTGCTTCTCCCGTCAAGCATGTCGCTCACCACTCCGAGTCCGGATTCCTCCAATGTGAACTTGGGCCTTGTCATTGCCCTTCCAATCGTGGGGTTCATCATTATCCTTCTGGGTCTGGGCGCATGTTGCTTCTTCTTCATCCGTCACCGCCGCAAGCGCGTCCGCCAAAAGCGCATGACAAACCACCTGTATGCCCGCTGGAACGACACCACTCTTAGCACACCGAAACCAGGGTACGGTGGCTGGCCCGAGCATGAACAAAATGTGGCGGCTGGATTTGGCGGAGGACCAGGCTTCGGGTTTGTCGATAGTGACGGTAACGGACAACAGGTTGGATATGGACATGACTACTCCAAGCATGGGTTCTCACAGGAGATTAATGTGGCGGGAGCTCCGCAGCCTCATGCTTTGAGTAGCCATGGAATCGAGTATGATAGGAAGCAGCCATATTGATGAATCATGAACCGGTGCAATGTCTCGCGCGGCAGACGGATGCTTGTTGTCTCTCGTCCTGATATAGGGACCGGCAATGCAATGATGCAAACAAGGGTGTTAACAACCCACGGCGTTCATCTTTTTTGGATGCGAATATATCCCATGTCCTTAATGTAGTTGATTTCAAAATGAAAGCGAACATGAACAAGAACCTCCAACATGAAGGTCCTCGTAGATAGAGGGAAAAGAAATAAGAAGTAACTATAAATGGCTCCAAAACGCAAGAAATAAAAGCCCATCAAGGCGACACATACAATCTATTTATGCGCTCTGACACGAGACACAACCAAGAAATCCCATCCTAAAAATAACGCGAATACCACTTCAAACAGAAGGATCGGCTATCCTTGCCAACGAGAAATAGATGTTCACCCCGAGCGCGAGCGCAGATTGGCCGTTTCTCACCCGTCTTTTCTGCAGGCGGTTCAAGATGCGTCGCCAAGGCTTAGGGTCCAATGGGCTGCTGGATTGCGCGGGATGTATTTTTGGAGGCAGGTGCATTTGCTTGGCTGGATAATAATAGATGGATTGTTATATTGAATTTATAGATCAAGTGCTTGGTTAGGTACGGAGTAGTGAGCTTAGATTTAGCTTGGGCTTATAACCTTGGAAGTCAGTATGATTCGAAGAATGTCCCAGATATACTTCAAAAGTTGGAGCTATTATGGTGGGAATGTTTTAGGATGATCGCATTTGGGAATATATATTTGGTAGTTCGTGAATTGAGTCAAGCGTTGACAATGAACTTGTGAGCATAAAGCGGCCATAGTTTGCTGATCTCGGCGACTTCGCATCTCCACTACTCCAGCTCTGAACTCACTTGCATCTCCACATCCTCCAACATGGCCACCCCTACCTCCGATCAAATCAAAGTCCTAGAGCAATCACGTCAGCGCCTGGTCCAGCTCACCCGCTCGTTAGCCTCATTAATCACCAGTCTCAATCAAGGCGAACCGCTTCCACCATGGTACGACAAAGAACCACCGCACATGCGATCGCACTGGACTGACCCAATTCAGGTCCTCTCTCCAATCACAAGCAACTATCATCTCCAATAACCTCGTCAGCGTCTCCGAACATCTTTCCGATAACGGTGACCTCCTCTCCTCCCTCGTCGCTTATCCAGGCCCTGAGTACCCCGGCCGCACACAAGCCAACATCCTGGAACAGCTTCTGCGCACAAAGCTCGATCCCAGAGTCGAGGATTGGGTCGCGCGGGGCCGTGCCGCCGGTACAGAGCCAGCGACCTCTGCGCTCGATCCCTTAACGCCGACACCGAACCCCAGCGTCGCCGCCGCGCCAGCTCAAAATACCCTCAGCGAGGCCGACCTAGCTAGTCTGTGGGAATGGGCGCCAGTGGAAGCGAATCAGGAAGCGCGGCGGCGGAACTGGGGTGCGAATTTTACGTTGGAAGAGCGCGAGGCTGGCGTGCAGAATGTCGTTACGGGTCTTCGTCGGCAATTGGAGGACGACGAGGGCAATGAGGAGGAAGAAGAGGAAGAAGATGAGGGGGAGGATGAAATGGAAGTTGTCGGCGTGCACCGCAAGTCTGGTGGTGGTGCGGGCTTCGAGTTTGAAATTGCCCCTCATCATGCGCATCCGGTTGAGCCTGCTGTGCCATTGGCTGATATTCTGAGGTACATGACTACCGGGCATATGTCATAGTCATTGGCTTGAAGTGTTCTCGGCTTTTGGCTCTACTAAATGATCTACACGCATCGCGAGTGACTACGATTACGACTGGATGTGCAGCGCAGGCGAAGATGACTTCCGAAAGCATTAAACGGTTTATTATGGCGAATCAAATTTGAAACATGGAAGCATTCCTTGAAATCAAATCACCTTTTAGCCCCGTCGTCGCGTGGTAGGCGTCTTTGAGCCGGGTTTGGGCGATACACCTGAACTTTTGGCCACCGGTGCCTTCTCCGTCTGCTTGCCACGGGCAGACTTCTTGGGAGCCGGGCTGTTCCAATAGTACAGCATCTGGGTCGCAAGAATCACGTTGAGACTGAAGCCGGCAACAAATCCATAGAGAATGAGCTTGTCATCGACTTCTTGCAGGGTGGTGAAGATGCGGGAGAGGGATCCAACGAGGTAGTTGAAGACCTGAAAAACGATTAGCCACTCATGTTGTTTCTCACCGATATCGGTAAACTTACGGCGAATGCGCTCAGTTGTCCGGTTCCGCCCTCGCTCCAGATAGTGTAGATCTGAGGAGCCTTGCTGGCAATACCCAAAGCACCAGCGCCAGCCTGCAGGTAAGCCATGGTCTGCGCATCCACAAGGGTCTGATCGAAAAGTAGCGCGTACACGCTGGCCGCGACAACGGCGACGAACGTGGCCGCCGCAGCGGAACGACCGGCAAATGTCAAGACGAGCACACCGACAGCAACATCCTGGACGGCGATGAGGGCCGACTCCCCATAGGTCGTGAAGGGGAATTGGTTGCGCACGCCATAAGATAGCGTGATAAGTAGACTGGCCGTCTCGAGAGCATAAGAGACGAAAGAGACGCCGGCGGACGAGCGCGAGTTAATCAACTTGAGGATCTGCGGGACCTTGACGACCGCACTGGCACCGACGATGGCCAGACCGAGAGCTTTGGAAATCGCCAGGGAGGTGCAGGCCGGGTCCTTGGTGAGGCTGAGATCGAGGAGTAGAGCGCTGTGACAGGGCGCGCCGATCAACGAGACGACGACATCGTGAATAGGCTCGGGAATGGCCTTGACGATCGGGTGGAGATATGGCTGGAGAGGATCCAGGACTGTTTTCTGAAGAGCATCCATGTTGGTGGCTATGGAGAAGTTGAAGTTGCGTGTTGATGTTGACATTCCACTCCAAAGTGCGGGTTTGGTCCCTGTCGCCGCATGGGAAAGTTCCCTGGATCTTCCGCTTTTCCTTCTTCATCTCTCGAGGATTCTCGACGCGCCATGATCCCTCTCCGGTCCGCCATATTAAGGCCCGGGCCGCCTCGAGAGGCATTGCTGTGTTTTCGATGTCGGGCTCGTTCACGAGTATCTCCCCCGTCCGCCATTCGGGGATTTCTCTCATCCTCGGATCGGCGGACGGGCATCGCGGACAGCCAGTCACCCTCCGCCCTTCACAAATCATATTTCTCTCCCAATAGTCTCTATGATGGGAACGTCGCTAAAACGGGTTCTATCTCCTCTTTCGCATCCGCCCGTTCTGATCAGTCTTCTCCCTCACAACCCTCGAGCAATGCCCCCGCAAAGCCGCCCATTTCGACCGAGACAACCTCGTCCATACCAATTGCTGCCGAGTCCGGCCAAAGTGAACTACCACACAGACGGAGGAAGCGTTTAAAGGATGCAGGTCTTCAAGAGGGACAAGCAGAGCATGTTATTCCGCCGGATGCATCAGCGCAATTGTCTTCATTCTCATCCAGCCTCCCCACCACCTCGCTTCGTCGCAAATTGGCTGCATTTCTGGCTCTGACAAAACCTCGACTCTCTTTTTTGATTGTTCTCACAACTACCTCTGCCTATGGCATGTATCCGATCTCATCTCTGCTCACTCTCGATCCGGCCATGACCCCACTACCAACGCTTTCGACCTCGACCCTGACCTTCATATACTTAACTACAGGGACATTCCTCTCATGTTGCAGTGCCAACACATTGAACATGATTTTTGAGCCGCAGTATGATGCAATGATGTCCCGCACCCGGAATCGCCCTCTCGTCCGCGGGTTGGTCTCGCGTCGTGCAGCCTTGCTTTTCGCCTTTGGTACTGCGGTAGTAGGCCTCGGGCTGCTATCTATCGGAACCAACCCTACGACCACGGCGCTGTCGGCAACTAATATTGCCCTATATGCATTCGTGTATACCCCGCTGAAGCGCATTCATGTGATCAACACTTGGGTCGGGGCAGTGGTAGGCGGCATCCCACCGTTGATGGGCTGGGTTGCGGCGGCTGGCCAAACCGCGACCACTGGTCATGACACATGGCATGACATGCTCTTTAGCGAGGATAGTATCGGTGGATGGTTACTGGCAGCCGTCCTATTCGCATGGCAATTCCCCCATTTCAACGCTCTCTCCCACACCATTCGGGAGGAATACAAGGCTGCTGGGTATAAAATGCTGTGCTGGACTAACCCCGCCCACAATGCGCGTGTTGCCTTGCGATATTCCATACTCATGTTCCCCATCTCGATCGGTCTTTGGTGGGTCGGCGTCGCGGGCAATGGGTTCTTGGTCGGAAGCACCTTCGCCAACGGCTGGCTCGTTCGCGAAGCCTATCGCTTCTGGCAACATCAAGGAGCACAAGGTACCGCACGCGGCTTATTCTGGGCTAGTATCTGGCAGCTGCCCATCCTCCTAGTCGGTGGACTAGTGACCAAGAAGGGTTTGTGGGATGGCGTCTGGCGCAATATCTTCGGCCAGCCGGACGAGGAGGAAGACGACTATTTGTATTATGAGGAAGACGAAGGCGAAGCACTGGCAGTGGGCTCTTCTCAAGCAGGGAATCCCGAATTATCGACCAAGAAATCATCTTCGTCGAGACAGACCAGCGTTTTGTCTACTGCATGAGAGGCTTGACATGTTCAGTACCAAGGTCATTGCCAGCACGGCGTATGCAGGGATTGCAGGTGGCTGGCATATCAATCTTCTCCATTCATCTTGTTCATTTTGGATTGCTTATTGGTCTACACGGTGGTTGGGATGGCGTCTCTCATTTTTGATTGTATAACAGTGTTCTTCTGAGCTCGTGCTCCCTGTGATGCCGCCCAATTATTTCTTGTCAATACATATTCCCTTTGGCTCGTCGACCCACGGACAGGTTGGAATTCCCCATCACTCTTTGTGATGATGCTAGGAAGGTGGAGTGAGCTTACTGTAGATCTATACCATGCACATAGACTCATACACTGAGATGGAATCTGTTAGACAGTGTTCATACCTAGGTAGACTTTGACTAATAGTAAGTGAGAAGAACCGGGATCCCCGTTGATATACGTTGATAGGAGATTTTGATCGGGTATCTTATAGTGTACATCTATACTACATCCAATATACAAAGCCGCGAGTCGCAGATCAACATGACAGTCAAGCACATGTCGAACAACCACTACGACTTCAACTGCAAATGATACATCTCCAATGCCTCAGCCGTCATCGGGCTCGGCGCCCGAACCATAGCATCATCCCCGCCCTTGCCTGTCTTCGGGAATGCGATAACATCTCGCACAGACTCTTTGCCTAGCATGACTGCAACGAGACGATCGAATCCCAGTGCTAACCCTGCATGTGGAGGACAGCCAGCACGAAGAGCGTCCAGTAAATGCGAGAAATCAGCAAGACGCTCGGGAGGCATTTGCAGAATATCACGCAGGATGAATTCCTGCACGGCGGCGTCATGAATACGGCGACTGCCGCCACCTAGTTCAACGCCGTTTACGACGAGGTCGTAGTGGTCGGCCACGGCTTTTGTTGGGTCGGTGAGGAGCAGGTCCACGTCGGCGACGGACTTGGGTGCTGTGAAGGGATGGTGTGTGGAGGAGATTCCTGCTGCACCGCCTTGGCCTGGCTCGCTGTCGGAAGAGGGGGAGAACAGCGGGAAGTCGACTACCCAAAGGAAGTCGAAGCCCGTGGGAGCGGGTTTGAAGCCTGTTGAGACGGCAAAAGCGTGTAGTGCGCGTCGGAGGTCACCGATTGGGGTAGATCCCCCTGAGAATGGGGCGTTTGGACGAGCTTGCAGGATGATGAGATCGCCATGATCTGGGTCGAGCAGTTCCTCGACTTGCTCTGCGGCCTCGAAACCGAAAGGCTGGAGGCCGCAAAGGGGCTGCTTGCCATTATATACGAAGACACCGGGCCCGCCATCGGGATTAGTGTTGAAATGCGCTCCAGCCGGGGATTCGAGGAAATCCGAGATGAACTTGTGCGTCTCCGCGGGGTCATTTTCATTGCCTTCGACTTTAAAGGCCTCGACGATGGGAAGTGTCAAGGGTGTAATTTTGCTGATCAGATCCACGGGAAGCATGTGGTCAATGCGAGCAATCTCCATGCCATATCTAGTGTCCGGCTTGTCAGAGCCGTATTGTGCCATGACATCTTGGTATGGAACCCGACGGAATGGACCCTCGGGCGCTGGGTCTTTCATCAACGTAGACCAAAGTCGACGAACGACACCCTCAATAGTACGCATCACATCGTCCCCTGTCGCAAAGGACATTTCCAAATCAACCTGTGACTGTCAACATCCAACCTGCACATGCCATCATCCATCTGAACGTACTTGCGTGAATTCAGGCTGCCGATCAGCTCTAAGATCTTCGTCTCGAAAACAACGTGCAAACTGATAATAACGCGGCATTCCGCTAGCCATCAAGATCTGCTTATACTGTTGAGGACTCTGCGGCAAGGCATACGCCAATCCAGCCCGGCGCGTAGGAACCAAGAACTCTCGCGCGCCCTCAGGCGTTGACTTGAACAACAGCGGAGTCTCAATCTCCACGAAAGGCGGCCGACAGGACTCCTCAAGCTCTATCCTGCAGGTATTCCGCACCTGAGCACGAAACCGCAGCGCCTCGCGCAACTCCGCATCCGAACGGAGCTGTAGGTACCGCTGTTCAGGGCCGAATACCGTCTCCGGAGTCATGATGATATCCTTTGGGAAATCATTGAGTGGATAAATATCTTCCAGCGCAAGTTCCCATGCATCTTCCGCAGAAGTCTCACCCGAATCAGACGCTTTTCCCTTCTTCCGTTGAACAGTCCCCCGAACCGCGACGGGGCTGTGGGCATTAAGCGCCTTGAGCTTCTCGAATGCGTGGTTCTTGAAAAATGCGACAATTTGCAGACTGTACTTCATCGTCGGATCGTTCAGACGCACAAAGGAAAGCTTCTTCGAGAGATCAGATCGGTGACCTAGATAACCGTGCAAGACGACCTCGGCATTGGGTTGAGCCTGGGATAAGAAGGACTCGAAGTCATGGGTGGCGGGGGGAAACTCCACTATCGAGAGAGCACAATTAGCAGGCATATAATACATATCATACATCTACTCACCCGCTTTTTTGTAAGTCTCGAGAAAGCTAGGAAGTTGCGGAGCTTGCTCACGGAGACAAGCCGGACGATGAAATCGTCTCAACGCAGCACCACGCGATAGACATTGTGCCGATATCCGATGATGCAGCGGACGAGCAGTCAGACTCGAGCGAAGCCGCAAAGAAAACCGCAAGACACTCGACATCATGGCCCATGAGAAGGAAAGTCGCTTGCGCGATGCTTTTTGGATGCGGCAGAATCGGCGAATCCGCCTGCCTAAAGAAGCCTAGTGCGGGTTCTGTATTTAAGCGATCGATCACCGCTTTTTCGTTTTCTTTTCTTCATCCTTCCAAGTTTTGAACAAGTGAGTGTGAACCACCGCGGATCACATTGGATTGTTACTGACAGTTGCCCAGATGATGAAAGCCTAGTGTGTTCTATATGATTAATCTCTTCTCTCTGAGACCGGTGGCTCTCTCTTCGTGAGCTTAAGGGCTGCCGGACTCGGGATGGAGGGAGAGTGATATATGCGTTCGGCACACCACACCTTGTTAATTTACGGACGCGATTAAGGCATCTCTGAACCTTTCAACTTGGTGGTGTTCCACTGGCTGGGCCGTGGAGTTGGGTGGAAGAATCGGGTCTTGAAGGGCTTCTGGTCTTCAATCTTGCTATTGTTGATGTGGATTGCCCGATGACTTGTACCTTTCTTCCTTCTTATTATGATTTTAATGTTTAGGTAGAGCATAGTTTGGCATGATAATAGTATTCACAATTTGAAATGGACTATACAATATGAACAAAATACCTTTCAACCAAAGATCATCTTTTCCAACACAGCTTTCTCCCCACTGTTCTCTACCAGGTTCTTGAACACGCCATTGTCAATCTCCATGAGCTCGCGTGGGGCCCCAAACTCAACCGCCTTGCCCGCATCCATCACCAGAATGCGATCAAAGTCCGCAATAGTGCTGAGTCGGTGGGCAATGACTAGTAACGTCGTTGCGTTCCGGCCAAACTCGGCACGGATGGACTGCTGGATCAGCGCGTCAGTCTCCACGTCCACAGCTGAGGTTGCCTCGTCCAGGACCATGAGTTTAGGTCGAGCCACAATAGCGCGGGCAAGACAGAGCAGCTGTCGCTGTCCCTGGGAGAGATTCAGTCCGCCCTCGGAGATTTGAGCCTCCAAGGACGTAAAGACGTTCGTATTGGCTTGTGATGGCGTAGTAGTACCAGGCGTGTTCGGGCTACTGCCTCCCAGTTGACGCGGCGTCGCTGTCTGTGAAGTCAAAGTCGCCTCATCGTCAGCGATGGAAATGAGATGCACACGAGCCAATGCATCATAAAGCTCGCTGTCACTGTACTCATCGAATGGATCTAAATTGGTCCGCACAGTGCCAGAGAAGAGAACGGGATCTTGTGGGATAATTGCAAGCCGACTGCGGAGATCATGCAGTTTGATCTTCGACACATCCAATCCATCAATGAGTATTTGACCCTCTCGAGCCTCGAGAAATCGGAAAAGCGCAAGGGTCAGGGAAGACTTGCCAGCTCCAGTGCGGCCTACCACGCCTACTCGCTGGTTCTTCTCCACGGAAAAGCTGAGACCCTTCAACACAGGTGGTAGGTCTGGAGCATAGCCTACGACCAGGTCGTGTACCTCCAATCGTCCCTCGGTGGGCCAAGCAGCGGGTGCATCTGCGCCTCCTTGGTCCTCGAGCTCAATGTTGGAGTATTCAATGACACGCTCGGTGGCGTTCATGTTGAGTTCGATGTTGGCATACTGTCTCAACGAGAACGCGATGGCTGTGTTGCATTGCAGAGCAAAACTCAGCGCAAACCCAGCCAGCGACGCCGAGATGCCAGGGAGGAAAACGATAAGAGCGGCAGTTAAAGTTGAAAAGACAGCACCGACGAGATTCATGCGAATCCCCAGCCAGCGGTTGAACAACCACATACCCCACCAAGCTTGTGCATGGGCGTTGATCTTGCTATAGATCACTTCAATGAAGGTATCACTCTTAGTGAAAGCTCGAATAGTGACCAAACCTGCCAAGCTGGACCAGAACTGCTCGAAAACAGGGCTTTTGGCGGTACTTTCCAGGCGTTTGATTTCCCGCGCACCATGAAGATAAGTGATTGAAAGTCTCAGACAAACTAGGAGGAGAATAACTGCGAAAACAATCACGAACGGAGAGACGAGTATTCCGGCCAACATGATACCGCAAAGATCCAACATCTGGGCCATGAAAAATCCAAGTTCGTAGCCGATTCGAGAATCCACCTGGTGAAAGTCGGCAGTGAAGCGGTTGAGGACTCGGCCAAGAGGAACTGTGTCGAGCCATCGCAACGGAGCGCGTAGAACAGCATAAACTAGACCGTTGAAGAGGTTCCTGGATGCACGAACGCTGGATTTTAGAATGAAGTAAAATCGAGCGGTGCCAATAATACAAGCGAGTACCGACATGCCGATGTAGACTCCAAGGTAAATTGGCAACTTGTCGTCTTCTGATGTAGATGCAGCTGGGAGTATCGTGTGTTGCAACAATGAATGAAATTGTTCGGGGTGAGCTTGTGTGTTAGACGATGAGCTGGTCCAGATGTTGATCCACCAGGCCTGAATTGATAATCGTCAGAGATTGCATATACAAAACTGAGCATGTAAACTTACCCGCCCAACCATGAGAGCCGAGTATCCCAGATACACAACGATGGTGATGGCCCAGAACAGACCATGACCACCCATTGAGAGATAGGTTTTATAGACTGAGAGCTTGACCGAGCCCACCTCTCGTTTCTCATCCTCCACAAATTTCTTAGGCTTATGTGCTTGAGAGCCATTTGTGATTTCATTCTGACCTGTAGCTGAGGGTCGATGGGAGGTGTTCGACACAACCTTCTGAAGCGGCGTTTCCACTCCAGCCCCTGGCAAATCAGAGGATTCTTCGCTGGGTGTGCTGTCGTCCGCTTCTTTACCTTCGTTGTTCTGGCGAAGAATATCTGCCAAGTGATTGGACTTCTGAAGATCATCGATAGTGCCTGCATATTTGACGCAACCGTTTTCCAACATCACAGAATAGTCAGTCCGAGGAAGACAAAGACTGACATGATGAGTGACTAGGATGCGAGTCCGGTCTTTTCCAAGATCACCAGTCAACGCATGCTCATAAACATGACGACCAGTGTGTGCATCGAGCGCGCTAAAGATGTCATCCATGACCAGAATTCCGGCTCTGGAATATAAAGCACGCGCGAACGACACACGCCACCTCTGACCGCCGCTTAGATTAACGCCATTGGCACCGATGTCTGTCAGATCGCCGTCGGGTAACATCTCGAGGTCTTTCTGCAACGCACAAGAAAACAAGACCTTCTGATATCGGGTTTCGTCATAGGGCAAACCGAAAAGTATGTTTTCTTTGATGGTAGCATTCTCAATCCATGGAATTTGGGCGACATACGCGATGGCCGAATCAATGATCCAATCTGCGCTTGTTGCGCGATGATCAAAGCGTTCGTCGATGGCTGGAGGCACGGGAACTTTCACCGTTCCTTGTAGTATGTCACACTCGCCAAGGATAGAAATCAGCAGCAAGCTCTTACCCGAGCCAGTCTTTCCGGATATCACACTGAGCCCTTTTTGTGGGAAATTCAAATTCAGGTCATGAAGGGTGAATCGGTGTTGTGCGTCTTCGTCGTCTGGTTCCTCTTCTATGGGCCATGCCACCGATGCTTTCTCGAATGCGATATGATCCGATGGTATGGTATTGACTGTCTTTTCCGCTGCTCCCATGTAGACATCAATGCGATCCGCACTGACTTTCGCTTCCAATCCATCAGATATGATCTCCGGAAGAATCGCCAGCGACATCTCCAGAGCGCCAAACACGGACATGGCCGTGAAAGCCACAGAGGCTGAAAGTCCACCATGAATCAGAGCATACACGGTGAGCGAAACTGCCGAAAGTCCTACAGGACCAAGGATCCAGATTGCCATGAGGATGACATCGTAGAGAAAGGAGATCCATAGAGCCCCAAGTTCTTTATCACGAGCCTGGCTAATCTTCTCCTGCCACTGTTCCTCCAGAGCGGAGAACTTCACTTGGCGGATGCCTTGCAGAGCTTCAGTGACAATGGCAACTTTTTGGTCGCGGAGCTTCATCAGCCTATCTTGAGCGCGTGTGAATCTCTTGGCTGCGTAGATATTCAAAGGCATCACCAGGACAGAAACCGAAAGGCCAGCGAGCGCGCTTCGCCACCCAAGAATTTGAACCAAGAAAGTGCAGCCGACAATGACTTTCAAACTTGCGAACGGAACTAGATAAGCATAGGAAGTGAAATCAGAGATCCGTCGTGCATCAACCGCAGCCAGATTGACTACACTCTGTCGACTCTTCTTTACCGATGCCTCGTCATCTTCATCGTCCTCCTCTTGGTCTGCTAGGAGAGCCTTCGCAGAAGCTTCCGGACTAGATTGATCTGTGGGCTTCTTCTTTTTGGTCTGCTTGGCATCCTTTCGGCGCATGGATTTCGCAAAAACAGCAGCTGAAAGCTCGGCGTAGATTGGCACGCCCAGTTTGGAACATACTGCCCAGAATAGCCACGCCTCAATGGTGGAATAAAGCAACATTAAGCATCCCAGTGCAGCTACCCAGATCCAAGATCGAAGAGGTTGCCAGGATTCCGTCCCACGAGCTTCCAGAGAGTTGAGGATGTTAAAGAGTGCCACCTGAGGACCAAAGCTCAAGATACCAGTGAGGGTACAAAGCATTAATTGAAGCAAGAGAGACTGCCAATGGGCAAATATCAGTGCCTTCCATACTTTGCGGGACCCTCTCGCTTGTTCGAAATGAGCCCGAAGCCGGTCCGCACGTTTCTCAGCCCGGAGCTTCGGAAGATCGGTGAGTTCCAATGTCCGATTTTTGATGGTAAAGTTTAGAAGATTGCTAGCCCAGGAGAAGGTGTAGCGACCAAGAGCTGAGACGGTGCGTTCTTGATCAACCAATTGACCCTCGAAATACACGTCTGGTCGGCGCGGCAAGAGAACGGTGTACAGAGCCCGCAGGAGGCCACTGGCCACTTGTGCCCCAATTAGGCCCAGCCATACTGGGTTTCGCAGTAAGATATCGTGAGAAGAGCAGACCAGATGGATCTGGCCACCAGATACAGCGACCGCAATGATACTTCCACTGAATGCAAATTGACCCAGCGTGAAGCGGGTTGTCGGACGCGGTTCTGTGAAGAATGGAATGGCTTGAATGGCGAGCAGCACCTGCATCATTGTCAATTCAGACTATTTACACAGCTCGACTTCTGGGTGGTCATACCCAAATTCCGACATGCAGCCCTTGCAGCCAAGCATAGCGGTTGTTAGGATCAGATATTGCAAGTATTGTCAGGGCAATTGTGACTGCCAATCCGCTTATCGAAAATAATAGAATAAGGCCTCGCTGCCATTTATCTGTAAACGCCCGGAGTGAATCCTCGGTGGCTTCACCATCCTCATCCCGATAGCCCGTCTTGGCTCGCACGGGGTCATCGTGCCGGGACGATCGACGCCAAAGCCGATCGGCAATGCTCAGCACCGCCGGGATGGAGTCGATGCCCACCAGGAACAGAGCGACGGCAGTGGTCACTACGGGGGTGTTGGAGAGCATTCCTCGAGAGATGATGGAAAAGAACGAAAGGCCCACTCCAAAGAGTGGAGAGGAAGTTAAGTATGTAGCGTATCGTCATCGCATCGGCGCCTGGTGAGGTAACATCGCAACGAGTGGGGAAATGGGGAAATCTAATGAGTCAGATCCGGAGTGGTTCGTATTTGGATGATGGCTGTTGGAGCTGTGAGCGTATGGTCATGCATGGCAGGAAATATAGAAATAGAAACAGAAAGCTCCAATGAAACATCAGTCGATTTCCATTGGAAAAACGGTGAAGCGAAAAAGAAAAAGATGATTGGTAGAAAACTTGACTCACGGTTGTACAACATCGGATTTAGCGCGGATCCACATGGTAAATACCGATCGATTGGATATTCTTCCATTAATACAGAACTGCCCTCCATCCTCTTCTCGGTTGAAACCCTTGAACAGACTCATCGTCCAGAACGTCTTGTCCCAAGCGACCAGTCACTACGCTTCGTTCAAACTCCGGTCCACGGACATAAAAGGGTTCAAATCCCCCGAGGCCCTGTTCACCATCTGGTTTGCGGGTCCATACCCTTTTGTTCGACATCTTGCCTGGATGAACCGGGTTGGTAAGTTCAAACCCAGAATTGACTCGATCTAAACTCAGAAACCATCGCCGCTGGTGGATCGATCCAATAGTGTTTCTGGACCCGGGGTACGCGTTGTTTTTCCGGATTTGAAGATCGCGGTCATCGTCGGAGTGATTTTCATTCACAGGGTCAAACTGCTGATCTGTGCATGTTTCCTGAGATGGATTCTTAGACAATCCAGATGCACGAGAAGGCGATGTACCAGTGGACGTATATGGTTCGGAATCCGAATCGGTGCTAGATGGCGGACGGGCGGGAGTGTGCAAAGATAAACCCGTCCGTCGTCGACGCTTAGGGCCTGTGGGAATCTTCCGTCTAAAATTAGTGCTCTTATCCATGCGAAGACATACTGTGTAGTCTTTCGGCAATCGGGTTCCATGAAGGCGGAGCCGGATCTTGCGCTGTAAATCAGAGTCAGCCTGGATAGATTCGATATTCTTTAACTGGGCACTATCATACATTTCGAAATGCCTGCTGAAGCTTTTCACTTTCAGACACATTCTCACTTGGACATGCAGGGCTGCCAGAGCTGGATGACTGAGAACGATCCGTCTCTGTAATCGCATCCGACATGTGGTACGGCAATATCTCATACTCGCCAGTATCCCAAATAATCATACTACCAGAGAGGGAAGAAGCCGACTCATTCAAGTGGCTCTAAAAATCGTCAGCATGTCGATTCCACTTTCAGTTCAAGTCATCCACATACCCACAGAGAATGGACCCGAGTCTCAGTAGCATTCCGATTCAATTTCTGGCTGTTCGGATCTCCCGGCATGCCGTACATAACTGACCAACTCACAGAGCTCGTCTCTGAAAACTGCAGACGGAGATCATAGTGCGGACCAGCTAGCGGGTGATCATGCTGGTGGATCACAAAGTGGCGTCCTTGTGGGTGCTCGTTGCGAGTGTATAGATCCTTCCATTCAGATATGGGTAGTCGTGGCAGTATATTTTCTTTAGGAAAGGAGCGAATGCATTTACTTAGACTTTCTGAGTAAATCGCAAGGTGGTCGGTCACTTCGATTTGTCCTGCTTCGATTGCAGCGAGACTGAGGGAGTTGCTAGGTTCACCTTTTGCACAAGAAGTTTTTATTGGCTCGGCATTTTTATTTTGGGCCTTTGATTTTCGCTGTGGAGGTGACACTGGCGCTTGAAGACTGGTCAAGGGACGAATGCCTGGTGACTGGGAGGGTGGATTTGAAGTGAGATCCTCACTTCCTGGGCTCCTCGTTCGCTTCATGCTGCAAATGTGTTGCAATCTGATCATACGCTTTGAGATGCTGGAAGATATTTGTGGCCGAGATTACAAGATGAAAAGACAACTGAATAAACCGGTGAAGTTGATCATGTGCTTAGTCATGTGTAGTAAACAAGATGGAGTTGATATTGATATTACTCAAGCTCGTTTGGCTTGTCAGTTGGTATGAAAAAGGCCAGAAAACGTAAAGATATTCGAGATGGAGCCCGCACAATGCAGGCATTTCCTATTCAATCCTAGCTGATGCATACCCATGCAACGCCATTGCAAATTGCCCAATGCCACACCTTTCCATCCTCAAGCTTGACTGGGTAGACCTTTAACACTTTGAGGATTGTGGAACAAGTCATTGGGGTCCACCGAGGCTTTGATTTTTTGAAGCCTGGGCAAATTGGAGCCCCAATAGGCGATCTGGGGATCTTGCATCAACGGGTCCACATACCCCGGATAAGACCCAAATCGAACCCCCGGGCGAGACGAGCCAATGATATCATTGATCCCGTTGAGGAATTTGATTGTTTTGTCTGATACTGGACCCACGAGATTGACAGCATACGATTGCATCCACATAATCACATCGCGGTGGGCATAGGCCGTGGCATTCACCGGGACGTCGTTAGTAGCTCCACCCTCCAAATCAAAGATGATGAACCAGACCGGAGTCCCTTTGTCAGCCGTATCCAGATATTTGAAAAGAGCGCCAATGCCGTCATCTGGAATAAGAGTGCCGGCCGTGAAAGACATGGACTTAGCGTAGAAAGAGGACGGGATGCCGCCAATGGCATTTCGGATGAGATCCTCGGCCTTGCTAGTCACCATACCAAGCCAATCCGTGAGATGAGCGACATTTCCATCGTTTTTGATGGGGAAGTTTTCTTCGAGGCCAAATTGCTTGAATTCTGCTTCGGTGCCGAAAAACGTGCCGGACACCAACATGCCTCCTTGGAATACCACAAGCTCAGTGGAGAATTTGCGGGTGAGGTTGTGAACTGCAATGAGTCTCTGCCAGTCCCTAAAGTAGCGGGCTCTTGAGGCTGTGTCGCCGAGGTTGACAGTGAACGAAAATTGAATTGCTTGAGTGGGTGCTGGGTGAGTGCGGATTTTGAATTCAGTCACGATGCCAAAGCTTGCCGCTGCACCCTTCACGGCGAAAAGAATGTCCTGATTCTGAGTAGCAGAAGCGCGAACAATACTTGAGTTAGCTAGAACAACTTCTACCTCTTCGACGTGGTCTAGAGCGGGACCCCATTGGCGCGACATAGGACCAAGGCCACCGATAGTGAGATGACCACCCGTTCCAACCTGCTCACAAGATCCATGAGCAATGGCCCGTCCACCTGCCTTGTAAAGGCGAGATTGAAGATCCCCTAGGCTAGTTCCCGCTCCGATAGTTGCGACATTGGTCTTGTTGTCGATAGAAAATTGTTGAAAGTTCTTCAGGTGTACGACCACTGCGCCATCTCCTCCCCCGAGGCCTGTTATCTCCAGTCAGAATGATGATCAAGCTCCAACCATGATCTATAGAGTGGTACCATAGTTTGCATAGCTGTGGCCGCCACTAAACGCTTGCACCTTGTGGCCGTACTTGGCAGCACACGAGACCACTTGGGCAACCTGCTCGGTGGTTTTGGGGTAAATAATGGCTGTTGGAACCACAGGAAGATTTAAGTTGTAAAGGGGAATTTGGGCATGGAAGAATGGGTCATCTTTGAAGGCTAATAGAGAAGTGTCATGGCTCACGGATGCCATGAGACAATCGCGTATGCCACTGCTGTGAATGATACCCATTTTGAGCTGTGTAGTTGAAAGCAATGTCAGATCGAAATGTACTGGGGTAAGTGAAGAGAGTTTGGAAGGGGAGAGAGAGTGGTTTGCAAACAAGAACCATGGGAAAGCAAGAACGACCCTCGCGGAAGAGCTGGGACAGTCGAATCCATGAATATTGTGGAAGCCACGGACTTTAGATAAGAATGCACAATGCAGTGCTTGATGCCGAGTCTATCATTCAATTACAATAGATCTGCAAAGCACATGAGAGTTTAAAAAATAGAGTATATAATGTAGGGAAGATCGAGATGTACAACACCTTCACCAATAGAAATGACTCCCTCATAACGTTAGCCTCTATGCCCCGTGGAATAGATCTTTCTTCCATTCGATTAAAACCCCTTTTAAACCCCGAGATAAGTACATACTTGGATCCGTATCGGGGACGCGGTTGATATCGGGGACCAATTGGTCCCCGAATCGGAAATCCTTTCAAGCCGGGAATGTGAATCTAACCAAATAATCCCTAGTTCTTCTGTATACAATCCTATCTTCATCCATACCATCACCTTTTACAACCCAGCAAGTCTACTTGACTATCTCGACGGCTGGCATGTTCACACCCGTCCACACCACCCTAGGAGCCCTCCTGCTCTTCCAGGGCTCATCGGGTCTCCTAGTACACAACGGGGCTGTCTTTGGAATTTCCTCCCTCATCAGCAGCTCGGTCTTTAATCCGAGTACTGACAATGTGCCAATTGTTGCGGGTTTGATATCCAGTGTGGTTCCCGTGTACTTCCTGGCACCGTCGTTGATCCCGAGCTATCCCTCTCCTCCGCATTCCTTAGCCTCTGCAGCCGGAGTTCTGGGGATAGGATTCCTGTTGGGCTGGGGTACCAAGGTAAGGCACTGTTAATGTGAAAGGGACACACTTAGTTAGAGACGGAGGCTAATTTCCCTAGAATGGCCGTGGCTGTACATCCGGACACATGCTCTGTGGTCTAGGACGTCTCTCCCCGCGCTCGTTGATAGCAACGGCTGTCTTCTTCACAACCGCGTTGATCACGGCGAATGTCACTGGTGAAAACAACATTCCCACTTGCGGCACGAGTCCCTGCTATACGCCAACCTACCCATTGCCAATGGAATTGGCTTTCATGACTGGATCCGTATTGCTCGCAAGCATCACAAATTACCTCGTGCCAAAGTTCCTGGCCCGGTCAGAAGAGTCAAAGACAACCTTCGCATATCTCGCTGGTCTTGAATTCGGATTGGGCCTGATGATCTCTGGCATGGCAGACTCTGCCAAGGTCCTCAGGTTCTTTGCATTCCCTACCGATATCTCTCGATTTGATCCGTCGTTGGCACTCATCATTGTATTTGGCATCGGGCCGTCGGTGATGACCTATCTGTCCACGAAGCCAGGACAGTCGGGCGACAAAGAGAAGCCCGCTAGCATGCCAACCTTAGTGGAGCGGTGGAAGCTACCTACCGCAACCGTGGCTGATATCGATTGGCGTTTTGTTGCCGGTGCGGTGGCTTTTGGTATCGCATGGGGACTGCAAGGGACATGTCCTGGCCCAGCTTTGTTGCGGTCAGTCCTTCAGCCGACATGGGGACTGGCAACGATGAGCGGGTACATTCTCGGGAATCTGTTCTAAGGCTTATTATTTGATGCAGCACTGGGAGCCCATAATGATAGACGATGTATTTTAAGATATTCATGACACAGAAAACAGTTTCAAATGCAAAGAACTATCGCTTTATTCCTTGACTATATGCAGGGGTTAGCATAAATCATGATGGCATGGAACATGACATGGATCTACTATATAGCTCACTTCTACTGAGAAGGTATTGCCGCATATGTAATAGCCTCTCATGGGGAGGTAAAAGGATGGAAACGGCTTACAGCTCAGTCTTCTTGTTCAAACTGATGGCCTCCAATTCAGGATCCTCGTCTCTCTCGCCTTTCTTGCCGGGTTTGTCCAAATGGCCTTCAAGCTCCATCCACTCAGCGGCAAACGCTGTAACAAGAACACTCCAGTCTTCCACGGTGTCCATGTCCAAATGCTCGGGATCATCATCGATTGTATGCCATACTGAAGGGAAGCCCGTCTGAGGATGGAAATCAATGACATGAAGAATATCCACACCCCGGGCAAGAAAAGGTAGATGATCATCGGAAATGCCGCCAAGAGCCTTGACTTCGCGTGCGCTCTGGGATAAATTGGGAAACCACGACTTCGTCGACGCAGACTTGAACAGCCCAAGCGACCTGAGTCTTTGTTCTAAAGTCCCGAGGGACTGATAGGCCCAGTGGGTGGTAGGATAGTATGACAGGATAGATGGGGACTTGGCCCCTAGCAAATCCAAAAGAACAAAGAGAGAAATGGACGAAAGCGGGCTCTTGAACGTCGACATAGCCGGGTACCGTTGCTGGTCCCATTCTTGCGCCAAGGAACGTGCGCCATACAATGAATCCGTCTCACTCCAATGTTTAAAAGCCTCTTCACCGTCCAAAAGGAGGACCTGGATCCCCCGTTGTTCCTCAAGTGAAGGGTCGAGGCCTCCCTCTTGCATGGACGTCCATTTCCTTTCGAGAGCGGCATCAATGTTGCGCATGGCGTGCATGAGCATCGCACATGGTGCTGCACTATCGGTCGCGCCGATGAACCCCTTTGGTTCGAATTTGCTGTCATAATGCGCAACCAGTGTCAACCGTCCAACATCCCCGACTGTCGCTCCTGGCGGGTCCCGAGAGAAGATCAAATTGACAAAAGGAACGTCTTTCCCTTCAGAAACCGGTGTTTTCGAGGTGGAGTTTTGAAATTGAATGTCCCATTTTGGCAGGGTTGTTTGGAAGAACTTGACGAAGTGGTCGAGGACTGCCGTATGGCCAGGGGTGCCGGGGACACGCGTTTGGAGGATCGGGGATAGTATTGCGCCATTATGAATGTCAAAGTCCTGCTTTGGTCGAGGTAGAGCCTTCAATGTCTCATCGGAGACCTTCTCGTATGCATCCCCGGGAGTCAGAAGCAGCAGCCAGCCGATACAGAGAAGTAAAAGGTGGCCATAGAAGCCATAGGCCGAAGACATGGCGGGAGAACGAACGTTTAAAAGATCATGACAATTAAACCACAGCTCGAATCATGGACCTGCCAGGGTCTCGAGAATTAAGGTTGACGATCGATGTCAAGGGAAAGGACAAATAACGCGCAAGGCGGTCGCTATCGGCGCATCCGCTTTGGCTGTGGAACGTCGGACTTTCTCACCTTGACTTTGACACCATGCGCCAGATTCTCTTGCATCCACAGTTGCGCGCGGCGCTTCCGAAATCTGCGCAAAGGGATCTGCGCAATCGTCTTTGGTGTCGCTTCAAGTCTCATATCCCGCGTCCTTCCCAACGTCATGAGCCCGTTTCTCCAGAATCCAAAGACTTGAGCCACCAGACTCGTCCATCCACCCCGACAAACCCCGCTCCCAGAACAAGCATACGTAAAGGTAAGACAGATACGACAGATCAGTGTGAGAGATTGGCTCGATACTGACACGGGTGTACAGGGCCACCGGAACGTATTCTAGTCTACTATGGCGGAACGGGTCGAGCCATGTTCCTAGGCATGCTGCGGGTGACCACTATTTTACTCTTTGGCGCAGCATGTTTGATTGTGGCACCGTCCTGCTACATGGCCGATAATTCATGGTACATTGTGCCTCTTGGTAAGTTTGGTACTTGAATAGATCAAGCGCGAGATAAGGTTATTGATTGTTATGTAGTAATTGCCGGAGGTGCAGTGCCCATGCTCTTTGTTGCATATACATCAGCACCATATGTGAATTTCGTTCATTTGACAATCCCTGCTTTTGCTCGGCGATCTCGGGAAGCTGCCATGCAGTATGCAAAAGAATTACCGCCTACTGCTATTCTCCATCTGAACACAATGCGGTTTAACACGATTCCTCGGCAGACCACGGTCCGCTTAGGTGACCTTGTGGCAGATAAGCAAACTCTCCGGCCAGTCAGTTTTCGCAACTTGAATCCGGCTCCTCGTCCCTGGTGGATGGGAAGAGCTCCGACTCAGTTTTATACTGCCGAGACTAGCTATCGTGGACGTGGTTCATCGGCATTCTACCCCGAGCTGTGGCAGCAGATTTACCCAAAGATCCAGTCTCAAAAGCATTGAATTGTCTATCCAACCATGTTACTCCGTTGCATGAATGTATGATATGTGGCTACTTTCAAGCCTGTACTTCTAGGAACTCAATTCCAAGCGAGTTCATTTACTGATGAGACGCCTTTCATTCATAGCTTGTATACGGAGTTGATAGTCGGGTTTGAAGACTAACAATATCATTACTGATCCACGGCTGAATGAATACTCATCTTTGATTTTGCCCCTCGCCTAGTTTCAATTGAATCTAACCATTCTTCCCTCCATTCTTCATCGTTTGATCAAACATTTACCTTGCATGTGCACCTCAAAAGTTTTCACCATCATTCGTCACTTACCGCTGCGAGTCGAGGTCATTGAGTCTTACAATCCATCTCTCAAGCACACTCTCTATTGACGCTCATCTCTCCATTCGTGGTGACTTGCCCGGCTCTTCCGTGAATGCACTGATCATCTCATTCTCTCATTCACACTGACTCCCATTCACGGTCCGCACTTATTCACTGAAAACCGTTCCCAAGGATCTGTCTTCCTTCACTCACCCCTCTCTGTCTCGGTGAATACCCATCGCTTACGGACCAAATTCTCTTGTGGGTTTAAATTGGTTATCTCTTCTCCCGTGCAAATCTTCTCTAACGTGTCTCTCCAAGGTTCCAGTCAGCATGGCCCCCTCCGGTAAAGACGGCGCCGAGGTCTTCGGCCTGAGTCCTGGGGAAACGAAGATGCTCTTAATGGGCATGCTTCTCCGCACTGAGGACGGCAAAGTAAGTATAGCCCCTATAAATATCAAAATCTTCTACTTATACTTCCATTTCAGGTCGACTATGACAAAATTGCCGCCAGGACCAACAAGCTGAGGGCCAGCGCATCGACCATGTACAGTCGTGCCCGCAAGAAGCTGGAGAAGAACTTTGATGTCGAAGATGAACTCGAGAACATGACCATTGCTTCTCCAACTCAGGAGGTCCAGTCACCCTCTGCTGGCAAGCGCAAGCGTGGCCGCAAGCCCAAGGCACAGACCGAGGAGGATGGCGACGAGACCGAGGCTACTCCGGTCAAGAGGCGAGGCCGCAAGCCAAAGGCCAAGGAAGCCGAGGAGGAGCCCCAGGAGGATGAGAGTCCTAAAGAGACTCCCGTCAAGAAACCTGCTCCGAAGCGGAGCCGCAAGCCCAATGCTCACTCCAAGGCTGAAGAGCGGAGCGAGACTCATGACGAGGCCAACACCGAAGTCACTACCGAGGCTAAGGAACCAGTCGATAATGAAGCGGAGCACGAAGAGCAGCTCGACAAGGAGGTCGAGGACAGAGTCCTCGATCACGCCGCTGAATCCACCCAGGATCAGCAGGCTGAGGATGACCAGGTCCAGAACGACCAGGTCAAGAGTCCTACGTCCGATACCGAGGTCTAGCTTGTTCGACTATAGCGGCAAGCCTAGAGACCGTCTCCCCCAATGTGCCGCGGACATTTCAACACACGTTGGCAAATTTGGATACTTGCCCGTTCATTTTTTTGCCGTTTCGGGAGGCCACAGAGCCTCTGGCATATCGTTACGCATTGCAACTATTTGACATTGACTGCCTCGGATTTCAAAGGGGCTTTTTGGTTTACATGCACACTTGCTCATGTAGCGAGCGGAGATGGAAAGTAGGAAACTCTCACCTCTTGTTTCTGGTCTAGGAAATTTGCAGAATTGAATCTCCACACAATGACTCTATTGTGTACAGTTGTAGTGTATATTTATTCGCGAGGATAACCCGAATCGGCAGACTCCCGAGGTCCGTGAAGTGAGTATCATAACTAGGGAAACAAACCCCACACTAAATTTAGCTTTTAAGATGGCTTTCGCTATTGGCTGTATCAAGACAAGCTTTGGACTTCAAAATATGTAATCCGGATAGGGAATATATGGTATTAGATATGACCCTCTTCCTCAGACCGAGATAAAAACAAAACAAAGATATAGTCAATAAAACAGGAAAGAATGGATAAAGTTTGACAAAATCATCAATATCAAAATCAAAGAGCCTCAATTGCCCTGCGTAACACCTCCAGTCCACGATCGGTGATTTCACCAGCGGCATCCTCGCCAGCGGTGGACTCCCGCAACGCCCAAGCTACATCACTCCACCAACCAAGACCAACATATCCACCGCCCTTTTGGCGCTCAAGACTCTCCTTCAGTCGGCTCGTATGTTCCCATTGTCTGGCAGCATCCTCGGCACGCTCAATGACTTTATTCGGGATTCCGCACATCGATGCACAATGCATACCAAAACTACCTTCGGCGACTCCTTTCTCTAACTTGTAGAGGAAGGTTACGCGGCGCTCGGTATCATCCACGTGGATGGCCATGCGCTTCGGAGCGATCTCTGGATGGCCTTCGAACTCGGCAGCGAGCGAGTGGTAATGTGTCGCGAAGAAACCCATGGCTCCGATGTGAGTGGCGATGTGGTGTAGAACGGCCTGCGCGACGGCGACACCGTCGTAAGAGCTGGTTCCACGCCCGAGCTCGTCGAGAATGACGAGAGAAAGAGGCGTAGCCTCGGAAAGAATCTTCTTCGTTTCGGATAGCTCGACGAAAAAGGTCGATTGGGCAGCGAAAATATTGTCGTTCGCGCCGAGACGGGACATGATGCGGTCAACAGGGGTAAGTCGTGCTGATTTACAGGGCAGGTAGCAGCCAATTTGGGCCATAATCACAGCAACACAGGTCTAAATAGGGTTAGAAAGACTCAGCAACGGGGACCAGGAATGTTACTGCACTTACCATTCTAAGGACAGTAGACTTGCCGGCAGCATTGGCACCGGTCAGCAAGTCAATATTGGCTTGGTTTCCACCAAGTTGCACATCGTTGGGAATAAAGTCTTCGACCGCGGAAAGAAGACAGGGGTGACGAAGCTCCTCAAATTCCAAGACGCTCCGCTCATCATCCACAAAAACAGGTCGGCAGCTCGGCTGTCCCAGTGAAGAAGAAGCTTTGGCTAGACTGATGAGACAATCCAGCTGTGCGACAATTCGAACCGCCGCCAGCCATGTGCCGTATTGTTCATCAAATCGAGCATGGAAACGGCCAGCGACTTCCTTCACAATTTGACTATGGGTCTCCTGAGCTTCCTGCAGCTTCCGGATAAGACTTCGAAGCTCGGGGAAGTAGTACCGCTTCACCTGCTTGGTGGCCGACATTTGGTTCCAGTCTTGCGGGATATTCTTCACTTTGATCGGCACTTCTAGCTGGTAGATCTCTTTTCCGTTGTCGCGGTAGCAGATAGCACTCGATCCCAGATCACGTCGTGCCTTCTTCAGCAAATTGTCCAGGTCTTTGTGCAACTGTTCAATGGTCTCTTGGGAGCTATCAAAGTCCGACTCGACCCCGGGCTCCGGCACAAGGATTCCATTCTCCTTGGCCTTAGGCCGATCAAACGCAGTCTTCCAGTAACTTAATTGGGAGGTAAGATCAGGCATAGCAGCAATGAGTTGTCCGATAATCCCCTCTCCGGCGCCACTATCCTTCAAAAGACCCATGGTATAGTCGATTTGCTCGAATCCCTCGAGGATTCGCACAAAGTCCTGTGCTTTGCAGTTTCCAGCATGAACGCGGGAAATCAATCGTTCAAGATCAGGCATCTTGGTCAATTGCGAGGAGAACTGGTCCCGAACGCTGGGATCGGCATTCAGAGAGTCAACGGCATCCAGCCTGGCATTGATCCTCTTCGAGTCCATCAGTGGGTGGCAGACCCATTGCTTGAATGTTCGCTTGCCAAAGGGCGT
The DNA here is from genome assembly GCA_037042135.1 of Penicillium sp. PG113-03A. Lineage (NCBI taxonomy): Eukaryota > Fungi > Ascomycota > Eurotiomycetes > Eurotiales > Aspergillaceae > Penicillium > Penicillium sp. PG113-03A. The sequence goes on along the minus strand of JAXQJW010000139.1, from coordinate 202,734 downwards.
AATGCACCGATTGAGAAGCTGGAAGAGTGTGCCGTCAATTCCACCATCAAAGGAGTTCGCGAAAATTTCCATATTGATCAGAGTTTGGCCATCCAGCACGAGACTAGAAGACTTCTGAATTGGATCATACCACGTAAAATTGCCAATGGTAATGAGGTCTCGTTCGATCTTCAGTACTCGCAGATATTGAACAAGGGCACCGAATGAAGACATTAGCAACTCTTTCTCCCGCGCCTGGCGGAGAGCTTCAGGCCAAGCTGTGATGTTGTCTTGGTCTTGCGATACAAAATACTCGCTGGCATCAAGTTCTTTGACAGTAATGTCCGCTTCCCAGAATTCCTTGCCGGGCTTCAGGTAGTTCCAGAGAGTAGTAGGACCTGTGTTGTTCTTCAGGATGCGGAGCACCTTGGACGAGACAGCGGACTTTTCAAGCAAAATTTCTTGCGGGCGAGTCTGTGCCACAAAAGTTTCGAACTTGGTCATGTCTGCATCGTCCACAAACTCAGAAATGAAAAATTGTCCCGTGGCAGTATCCACAAAGGATAATCCGAACGCAGGAAGGTCATCAACAATCGCCTCTTTTATAGCAACGCAATATGTCGACATATCATCCTGTAGCATGGAACCCTCGACCAGAGTTCCAGCAGTGAGGACGCAAGAGAGTTCTCGTTTGATAATTTTGTCCTCTTTTCCACCTTTCTTGGCATCTCGTTCACGCATCTCCTTCCCTAGGGCGGACTCCGACTGATCAACGCGAGCAATTTTATACCCCTTGGCCACAAATTGGTTGGCCCAGTGGGACAAACTCATTTCTGGAACACCGACCATGCGCATGTTGACTCTATCAGTGAGTTTCAGGTCGAACAGTTGGTGGCCGATAGTGGCATCGTTCTCATAGAGCTCGTAGAATTTGCCTTTCTTGAAAAACACGACCGTGTCCCAGAACTTTTGCTTTATTTCCCAGTACTGCTTCTCGAATGGGGAGAATCTAGACCAGGCCAGGGGAGGAACGTAAATCGTACGCGGGTCATAATCGGGATGCCCAGGCGGATTGCCATCCATATCCTTGACATTTGCAAGCCATGGGTAACGCTCTTCCGGATCCTTGACATGAGCCTTTTCCTTTTTGACACCGGACGGGGTTTTTGAGGTCTTTTCTACCACACGCTCCTTTCTGGGCTCGGAATTTTCTGGATCAAACTTCCATTTCGTAGCGGTGCCAGCTGAGCCTTCAGGAAGCTCGATATCAAGATCTTCATCGGCTGGAGGTGGCAAAGGCGACGACGCCTTAGAAGTCTTGCGAGCTGCCTGGGTAGCTGGTCTTTTTCGTTTCTTTGCAGGAGCAACTTCCTCATCGGAGTCGTCCGCAACAACGAAATCATCCATCTCTTTGCCGCGTTAGTAAACTCGGTCAAGATACCCATTGTGGAATACATACCATCATCAGAATCACCCCCTCCATCCCCCGCATCCTGAAACTCATCTTCGCTGTCCGGGGATGTTTTTCTTCTCTTGGCAGCACGGCCCCGGACACTATTCTTCCGACTAGGCCGGAAAATGACATCGTCGTCATCCTCGCCCTCCGAGTCCGACTCCTTGTAGCTAACCTGCTTCTTGCTCTTGGGACTCATTAGCTAGACGCCATTAACTGGAAGGGCATAGCCTCGACATACCCGACGGGAAGGAGACATTGTGTCGTCCTGAGGTGCACCATTGGCTGTCTGCAAAGTCGAGGAGTTTCAGCTCGGTCTCGAACAGGTGGGACGAGCAGACATACCTTCACATTATTTCCATCCTCTTCATCCTCTTCGGGAACAGGCAAGTCGCTGCTCGGTACGGGGCTCAAATCCTGTGCGAAACTGGAAAAGCTCCTCTTTTGGTCTCGCGGTGGTTGCTTGACGGAGTCAACGCCGCGCTGTTCCGAGGCGCGTTGAGCGGGGGATGAGGCGGGTTCGCGCGCTTGCGAAGTGGACGGAGTCGCAGGCGAGGATTTTTGGAAGAAACCCAGGATGGATTTTTGGCTTTTCATATTCTGCGTACTGGAGCTCGTCCGCTTTAAAGCTGCAGAAGGAGGCGTTCCAGTCGGCGATGCTGAACCTTTGGCCATAGTAGATAGACAATTTAACAATTGAACTATAACGTCGAAATTGAGAGTATAGGAATCAAGGCATGCTTGGTGTAGGGTAGAGTCGGCAGTCGACGACAGGAGACGATAGGAGATAAGGCGCGATTCGCGCGTCGACGCGTAAAGTGGCCTGGCTTGGCATTTCGCCTCCGCTTCGTATCAACGGTGATCCATACAGTTTTGTGCACTAGGATTGTCTGGTTGGCTCAGGATTCATGTACTGTACAATTGGAATATGCTACATATATGCTATAGGTAATACACGTGGAGATGCTATTGCGGACATGCTCCCATTCATTGGGCAGAGTTGTTCAACTCCTCCCATCCCGGGGCAGTGAGTCCTTTCTCGCGGAACTCTTCGTCGCTGATAATCTCTACCATCTTGAACTTCCATTTTCCCAGCTTGAGCATTAGAAGGTTCTCGCCAATGATGTACTCTTGGGTTTTGTCCGCGGTCCAGGGCCGGATGGGAGTGAAGGCAAGGTCGTCCGACATGGGACCGCTGTCTCCAGGACGGCTGCCCACATACGCGCCATTGTTCGTGATGACTCGATGTCCCTCGCCTTTGGAGGCGACAAGGCCGGCCGACCAGAGAATCTTGTTAAAAGGCTGGTTGTAAACAAGGGATCGTGGAAGAGTCACCCTTGCATTAGGCATGTTCGCGAAATTGGTTTGAGAAGCATATCGGTTACCGGATTGAGGTGTCGCGAAGCCAGCCATAGCAGACTGGGCATGATTGGCAGGAAGAGTCGAGGTCCGGGGCATAGGGGACGGTGCACCGGTGGATGTTCGAGAACGAAACAGCTGGCGGTGTTGAAGCGACACCGCGTCGGCCTCTTCTTTGCCGTGGACCAGCTCAACAAACTCGTAAGCCAATTGGTGTTGGGCAACCCGTTTGGAGGGATCCTGGTGTTGTTCTTCCATGATAGAAGCAATATTAGGTAGGGGAATGAAAGTGAAGAGCTTCAGGTAGCGCTCTACAACATCATCGGGAGTGCGGACAAAGAACTAGAACTGAGGTTAGCTATGTGCCCAAGCATAAATAGTGAAGCTATCATACCTGATAGAGCTCAAAGGTCGAGGTCAAATCTTTATCAAGCCACACCGCGTTACCGGCCGACTTGCCAAACTTCTCGCCAGAGGGTGCAGTCAACAGTGGGGTGGTGAAACCAATGGGTCTGTCCAATTCCGAGTCCAACGGGTTTCGCAGCTGCTCATTGGCTGTGTTGCGGCTAATTGCTTTCACAGCATCCATTCCAAAGAGGATGTTTCCATACTGATCCGATCCACCAACTTGTACTTGAGTGCCTTTTTGGAACATGGTCCACCAGTCCCAAGCTTGCAAAAGCGGATAAGAAAACTCGGCAAACGACATGCCATCTCCTTGGCTCAGGCGATTCTTAACACTGGCATGATTTGTCAGGGACCTAATAAATCATAGCAGGATCGGGTCTGACTCACGTATCTCTACCCAGCATGGGACCGAGTCTCATGAATGCTCCTAGATCTCGCAAAACTTCAATAAATGGCATGCTGTTCCACCACGTATTGTTGTTCCGCAACGCCCGGCTCCAAATAGGTTGTTTTTCATAGCCGTGCCGTCTACCGTACTGTTCGATGCTGGTGCCTAGTTTCTTCAATTGCATGTGCATGCTTGCCATGTTCGCTTTGCGGATAGAGGAGTGAACCTGATCACGGCCCTTCAGTCTACCGGTTGGGTCACCGACACGCGAAGTGGCACCGCCGAGCTAGATACAATCAGTCAAAGATCTTATTGATCCCAATCGAATGCGGGTACTTACCAAAAATGTCACGGGCAGGCCCCAGACATATCCCCAAGCCAAGACCATAAATGGTAGCATATGCCCAACGTGCATTGATGGCGCCGTGGGATCAATTCCGACGTAGATGCCAGCTCTCTTCTCCGTAAACACTTTGTGTAGCAGCTCGCGTTCTCTACATTTTGTCAGCATGAGACCGTCCAGGACACCATTATAGTCGGAACAGCGCAAGCGTACCCGACAACATCATGAACAAGTCCCCGCTCCTCCAAGTGAGCCGCAAAGTTCTTGCGCTTCCCGTCCTTGATCTCTTTGGCATGTTGAGCCCACTCTTTTTCCCCGTCCTTCATCCGCTGGATCCATTGTTGCGTAATCCATCTTTTCTGCTGCAATAACGGGTCGGCCGATTGTGAGGGAAGGAGTGGTCGAGTCCCGCAACGGAGCGAATTTGTTTGCGCGGCTCCCGTAAAGCTACGCGCTCCACATGGCAAGCGGCTGCGAAGGCAAGCGTTGCGACAAGTCGCTCGAGGGACTGGCGCCGACCGTGGCCGCATGGAGCCGATTATGAGTAGGAATTCGAGCGACGAACCTTGTGACAAGCTCGAGAAGTTGTTCGGGTTTATGGTTGGCCGCGAAATAATTTGGAGGCCGGAACATTGTTAATGCGGCGCATCCCCGGTGTCACTTTGACCGCAGACTATGAATCGCATTTAGTTTTCTTCATTATATATTCACTATATAATTCATTTCGACGAGTCTTAAGCCACAGAGCTCACTAATGTCTAAATTTGCATGGTATCGGCTGGTAGAATTGCCAATCCGAGCATAACCTTCGCCGTACTCGACATCTCTCATTGCGCCGAGAGTAATTGAGATGATTCGAATCAATGAAGAAAAGACTACAGAGCTTTTCGAGATATGGAACTCATTATCGATTCTCTGAATCAACAATACACTTATCAAACTCCTTTAATAATTTACACGTACGGCATGTGAAATCGTCACTATGGCTATTGTCCAACCTGAAATCATACAACAGCAGATCAGAACTGATTTATCAGCAATTCTCACAATGGCTTTGCAGAAACTCTCCGCGCGGAGTGTATTATGCCGTTTCGGAGCATTTCTCATAACTGCGACTGGGTTTGCTCTTATTAATCATACCGTCATGCAAGTGGATCCGGGAGCTAAGCGTATACGTCAAGGTCCGAGGGGATATAAAGTGCCCCTCTTCGTGCAGTTGTTTTAAGCAACATCCAAAAAGACTCCGTGTACTTACCCTTGAATCTCTGTACATTCATCATGGCCCCCTCAACAATGAAGCAGTGGGTGGTTCAAAACATGGACAATGGCTTCGATGGCCTTGCTTTCCAGGAAGCCTCGGTTCCGAAAGTCGGTGAAAATGAGGTGCTGGTCAAGATGCACGCTGCATCATTGAACTATCGTGACCTGATTATTCCAAAGGTTGGTTAATTGGGACCCGCGCACTGTGTTGTTGTCGGAAGACCATTGAAGGTATACTAACGGCGATGGTTTCTAGGGAAAATATCCATTCCCGATCAGCTTGCCCGTTGTTCCCGCCTCTGACGGTGCTGGTGAGGTCGTCGAAGTCGGATCAAAGGTCACTGAATTCAAGAAAGGGGATCAAGTCGCGACTCTCTTCAATCAGGGTCACCAGTATGGCGAGATCGACATTGCTGCCGCTGGAACCGGACTGGGTGGAGTGATTGACGGTGCTCTGCGGGAATACGGTGTCTGGAACGAAAAGGGCCTCGTCAAGGCAGCGAAGAACCTGTCTGCTCTTGAGAACAGCACCTTGACATGCGCAGCTCTTACTAGCTGGAATGCCCTGTATGGCCTGAAGCCTTTGAAGCCCGGCCATGTGGTTCTCGTGCAGGGAACCGGCGGTGTCAGCATGTTTGGTCTACAGGTGAGGACTCCATACTACAGAGTATTCGTGTGTCTTCCAAACTAATTGATGTCTTCGGAAAGTTCGCCAAAGCTGCAGGTGCGACCGTGATCGCTACGACTTCATCTCCGCAAAAGGCCGAGAAGCTGAAAAAGCTCGGCGCCGACCACGTTATCGACTACAAGGCCGACCCGAACTGGGGAGAGACTGCTCGAAAATTAACCCCAGAAGGTGCTGGCGTTGATTATATTCTTGAAGTTGGTGGTGCAGGCACTCTCCAGCAGTCTTTCAAGTGCATCAAGTTCGAGGGTATCATTAGCATCATTGGTTTCCTTGGTGGTCTTGATCCGAAGACGCAGCCGACTGTTCTGCAAACTCTGAGCAACATCTGCACTGTCCGCGGTGTCTATGTGGGTAGCAAGGCTTTGATGCGAGATATGATCCGGGCGATCGAGGCCAACGATATTCATCCTGTGGTGGACGACAAGGTCTTCACCCTTGACCAGACTCGCGATGCATATGAATATATGGTAAGTATACACTTCATTTAGTTTCAGAATCATACTGACGGAATCTATAGTGGGCTCAGAATCATTTTGGCAAGTTGACTGTCAAGATCAACTAAGGAGCATTCTGTACATATCCTCCCTAGACACGGAGATAGCTGTCCAGTCATGTGTAATAAATCCATTAAATAAGATTTCGATGAGTGTATTTCATGCAAATCGTAGTATAAGATGTTCGAGATCCGCTTGTAGTTGGATGAGGAGATAACACTTTCCCCGCCACTTTCATCATACATCATCACAATAGCCACCACCCCGGTCAATATCTATTCTAAATTTACCTTGACTGTTCAAATTTGGTGTATCTTTATCAGTGTCATCTCTCAAGAGTAACCCTCGCTACTTACTACATTAGTCTCGCCAAATCCTGTTGAGGGCGACCCCTCACGGTCCAGATGCAGGATGCAGAAGAATACATCCTCCACCCTTCCCATTGTCGGTCCAAAGACTTGTCAAAATCCATCACAGCTATTCTTTTCTGGTCCCGTTCAAATGAGCCTGTTCGCCCGAGTAACATGCTTTCCACCCCTGGGACAAATCACTTGCCCGCGGAGGGTGCAAAAGGCCTTGCGGTCAGAGGAAGATGATAAGGTGAGTGAAAGAAACTAGAGCACCAGAACAGCAACTGTGTATAAATACTGCATAAAACTAACTCATCATCTAGTTGCGGTTCACAGTCATCATTGAGTCCAGCACTGCCTTCCCAGCACATTCATGGGAAGCCCAGATTTGGCACAATATCACCAGCTCCGAGTGGACAGCTCTGCCACTTCGGAGATGTGATTCATCAAGAGCACCTCTGATGACTGGCCACGAATCAGACTATCATTATTACCGTCACATATTCTCGCAAGATATTCTGCTTCCCTCAGACGGTGGTCATGCGCAATTCACCGTGCGCTTTCGGGCCAGCCCTGAAGCCGAATGGCAATGGGTCAACCAGCTTCATCCAGTTAATGATGGCCAGTTAGTTTATACACCACGGAATTCGAATCTGGAGAAGGCATCGCTTCGGGATGCTTCTTCGCTCGATGCAAAGAGTGAGCTGGGCAGGTATATTGACAACCTCGCATCGGACGTTCACGTTGAATCAAAGCCCAGTGAAGCGCCAGGCTCTCTTCTTTGGTCCATCACCGGTGATGTGGACGCAGCGAAAGACGGGGCGTCTGGGATAAAGCAACTTGCGCTCGGAACACCCTCTTCGATGGTCAAGTACTTCTGCTTGGTGCGCATATGGAGTCCATGGCTAGGGCCAAGGCATGGCAAGGACAAATTCAGACTGACAGAGGATGCTATTCTATGCTCTTTTCTACGGAAAGATGGTACTCATCTTATTCTGCTCGCAATCTCAGGTGTCAATGACGTCCTTACCGTGTTCAACTCGGGCGAAGATGGCGAAATTATAGTCAAAGCTAGGAGTGACAATCCTCATACATCAAGATTCCACGTTCTGGCTGCCGTCGCAGAGGACTTTGAAGTTGCCATGTCAGCGGCAATTTATGAGTCGAGAAAGGTTGTGAGGCCATTTGCCGAGTCTATGGATGATTCTTCGGAAGAGCAACCGCCGGCATCACCACTCGACGATGACATAGTGGTTGTCGAGAAAGATCCAAAAACGCAGTGGCTCGCAGAGTGGTTCGATGGTTTGACATATTGCACTTGGAGTGGGTTGGGTCAGGATCTGACCGAGGAAAAGATCTTGCACGCCTTGAATGAATTGAAAGCCAACAACATTAACATTGTGAATTTGATTATTGATGACAATTGGCAAAATCTTGACAACGAGGGTGCGTCTCAATTCAGGCGAGGTTGGCAGAGATTTGAGGCGAATCCAAAGGCTTTTCCTCGCGGGCTGAAACACACCGTGGATTCCATCCGTGGCAATCATTCTACAATCCAGCACATTGCGGTTTGGCATGCGCTATTTGGCTATTGGGGTGGTATCAGCCCTGACGGTGACCTCCCTCAACGATACAAAACGAAGGAGGTGAAGATCAAAGATCCTGCTGCAGATGGTCCTGTAGCGCAGAACATCACCGATGGAAAGATAACAGTGATTGATCCTAGTGATATCCAACAATTCTATGAGGAATTCTACAGCTTCCTTACGGCCGCGGGGGTCGACTCAGTCAAGGCAGATGTTCAATGCTTTCTTGATCTCCTCGACGATCCCGATGACCGCAGGAACTTTATGACATCGTATCAAGATGCATGGTCAATTGCTTCACTGAAACATTTCGGTACGCGCTCTATCTCTTGCATGTCCTTGATCCCACAGATCATCTTCCATTCGCAACTTCCCACGAACAAGCCGGTGATTCCATTGCGCAACTCCGATGACTTCTTCCCCGAAGTACCGGCTTCACATCCATGGCACTTATTCTGTAACGCACATAATTCACTTTTCACGCGGTTCCTGAATGCGCTGCCCGATTGGGACATGTTTCAAACCAGTCATCCCTACGCATCTTTCCATGCCGCCGCGCGATGTGTCTCGGGGGGACCCATCTACATCACAGATGAGCCAGGGAAACATGATATCCAAATCCTTGAGCAGATGACAGCACCGACAATTCAAGGAACAACCGTGATTCTTCGTCCAAGCGTCGTTGGTCGCACCATCGATATCTACCATGGTTATCACGAAGGGCATATTCTGCGAATAGGAAGCTACACAGGCTGGGCGAAAACCGGCAGCGGAATTATGGGTCTTTTCAACATCCAATCTACGGAGCTTTCGACTATCATCGCATTGCAAGATTTCCCCGGAATACATGAGGGGTCTAACGGCCCATACGTGATTCGCGCACATTCCAGCAACAAAATCACTGGTATCATGCGGCCCATGGATGACGATGCACTTGTCTCGGTGGTGCTGCCGCCGAAAGGTTGGGAGATTCTCACCGCATACCCGACCAAGTCTTTCACGTTGCAAGGAAGCAAAGGGTGCAATGCTACTGGCGAGAACCTTACTCATGTGGCCGTCCTTGGGCTTATTGGCAAGATGACGGGGGCCGCAGCCGTGGTAAACTCGGACGTATTCGTGGTAGAAAATGGGCGACTGAGATTTGATATCAGCTTGAAGGCGCTAGGAACACTGGGCATTTTCATTTCGGATTTGAACGTTCGAGATATCGATCAGAACTTCATGGTTATGATCTTAGGACAGCCTGTGCCTCGGAAGACAGTACGGAAAGTGGGCGATGAGGGAGCTACCATCCTGGCGATTGACGTTTTCGCGGCTTGGAAAGCCATGAAGCTGGATAGCGGATGGAGCAATGAAGTTTTTGTGCGCGTTTTTGTTGGATGAAGAACCTGGGCAAGAACATGCTAAACTTCCCATCAGTAATGACCTCGGCTAGTGTTCGTTTTACTGGGGAATTGGAGAGTTGAGCAGGAAAGCTTGCTCCAGGGCTGCAGGCCGGGGACAGAGCTTGCGATTTCATAGATCTCTTCTATATATATCTCGGTTGCAGCAAGTAAATACGGAGCTAGAACTTTATTGAAATTAGGTATATCTTGGTTGATCTCGTATACGATTGTGCAGCACGAAAAGGATATTTGAACGCTGTCTAATCAACGCGCATTTTCTATAGAAAACTATTCGGATCAAGTCGTGGATGCCGCCGCGAACTCTGACCAACCATTCATTCCTGGCTTCGACCCACCAATCCCTTTACAACCGCGTGTGTTCATTCAAATCAATCAGCTTCAACACATACCTTCGAATATCTACATAAGATTTAATACAAAATGCCAATCACGCCAGAAGGCCGAGTGGGCAAAACACCACGACGCTCCCAAACACCCACGCGACGCGTCAAATCCAGCGCAAAAAGTAAGCGATACCGCGAAGTTCCCGGAATCCCTCATAAACAGTCTAGATATGCTATTTTATACATTGCACAGTCTTGAACCAAAGAAGTTATTGAGTTCTTTCTAACTTCTATACAGGCCTACCACTAGTCGAGCGCATCAACAGCCTGACAATCCAGGACTTCATATCGCAATACATTTCTCCACTCAACCTGGCAAGCGGAACATCGCCCCGCGATTCAACGACGGGCGATAATCCGGTTTCATTGCCAGGGCAGTCATTGGATGTGCCCCGCACAGCCCCTCTGGAAGTGTACTCCGCAGCATCCATTTCCCGCGCAGACCTAGAAGCATGTCTCGACCTTGTCGAGCTTACTTCCGGCGAAGCGTATGCTGCCTCCGCGGCCGGGTGGTCGCGACCCAAGAAATGGAAGGAAATGAAGTTACCGGACATGAAGTATCTGGTTCTGCGGGATGGAGGTCGCTCGGTAACAGAGCGAGAGTCCTCTAGAAGTGATGCTGAGGAGTTGGATGGACGAGCAGTGGAAGCTAGTGAGAATACTAGTGCTACAGCCGAGAAAACTGGAATTATCGGCTTTTTATCGTTTATGGTTACTTATGAAGACGGCAAGGAAGTCGTCTACTGTTATGAGATTCACCTGTCGCCCACGGCTCGGGGTCGCGGGCTTGGTGGGTGGTTGTTGAGTTCAATGGAGGAGATTGGGAGGCGTATTGGACTGGAAAAGGCCATGCTGACGGTTTTCAAGTCTAATGAGTTGGCGCGGAGGTTTTATGAACGTGGGGGCTATGAGGTGGACGAATATTCGCCGCAGCCACGACGGCTGCGCAACGGGACGATCAAGGAGTTTGATTATTTAATTCTGTCCAAGAGATTACGGTAATTATGTGAACTTTTACTCTTCATGATGATATGTATGTAATGCAATTGAGATGCAACGATTGGGTGAAATCGACCGCTATACTTGTTTGACCTCTTGGCCTTGGGCCTCAGGGTGATCTTGCTCCCATTCGTCGCGAAGGCCGGCAAAAATGCCGTCGGATACCAGGATAGAAAGCCCTAGACTCCAGACAAGCGTGATTGCGTAAAAGAAATTGGCATTACCGGACCCGGCATAGATCCAAAGGTGGTAGAAGGCGGGTCCCAAGAGAGTGGAGTATAGAAGCGCTGAGACGGCGAAAAATGTGTACCGCATCACTGCACAAGTTAGTATATCGGCCCAAATACAAGATGAGATAAAACTCGGGAATGAAAACTCACAAGGGAAAAGGTGACGATAGAGTGGAAGCATCGCGAAGTAAAGGGATGCATCTGAAATGCTTGGGTATGGCTTGAAAATGGCAAAGACTCCCAACAGTGAAGTGATGATGAAGAGAGGCTGCCGGCGAAGCCGTATGGTGAAACCACCAACATAGGCCGCCAGATGGAGCCAGAAGACACCTAGGAAGAATTCGCGGAAGGAGTCGAACATCTCGATGAAGAAGTACCACCAGAGACCCACGTTGGGGGTCAGATCTGGAACCAGCAGGTGAAAACCATATGTCGCCGACATAAATTCCCAGAAGTTCCCAGTAATAAGCACAGATAAACCAAGTAAGCCGACAATGCTGGCAAAGAGGAAAGCACCATGCTGCAGAATATAGATGGTGGCATTCGGTTGGCTGGACTTCTGTGCCTGCTGGTCGTAGCAGAGTAGAACCAGTGGAATGAATAGCAACACTGGATATAGAGAGAGGTACGACGCAAATCCAAGAGCTATCATCGCATTGATGCTATTTCCGTCGACGGCGCTTGAGACTGCGAAGAGGATTCCCGATGTGGTGAATACACTTGTTGACCGCGCGAGGCACGTTGCGATGGTAAAGGGGTTGAACAAAAACCTAGTTTCATGTCAGAAAATGCTCACATCAAAATGCCCAGGGAGCGTACCATGCTGCAATAGACACCCCATCCCATCGAATGTGTTTCCGAACCGCCGAGTGCAGCCGGCTCTGAACTGACTGGCCCGATTCTGAAATGGTAGCCAACGCATGCGCGTTGACCAGATCGACAAGGAAATAGAATACAGCCGTAGGAAACGGATTGGTCTTCAGATCTGGGAGCAAAGCGAACAATGGGAGGAGAAGCGGTGCCTGAATATGGAGTTAATGGGGTGAGCCCTACCGAATACGGGAGATTCACTCACCTGGTGGAAGACACCTCCATCGTAAGGGGATACATTTCGAGTATAGAGGTATAATCCCTCTTGCACTAGACGTTCAAAATACAATCAGCCCAATTGATCCCACATTGGCGTTCCAACTCGGTGTTGACATACATCGCTTGAAGCTATTGACGGGGGTCGATACCTCGACTCGACCGGTCAAGAGATCCGGCAAGGAAGGGAAAAGACAGACGAGCAGGAGACGCAACACAAATGCGGCGCCAAACACAGCGACCCTTCGTCGGTCGAGCGCCATGGCCAAGATGCTGGAGAGGACAAGGTCCCGTAGTGATTCGGTCCCTTGAGGAACCACGGCGCCCGCGGTGCACGGGCCACCCGCGCCTCAAAAAAAAAGTTATCGAGAAATTTTCTTCTTATCAGCAGCAACTGTTTGGCTTTCTTTCCCAAGATCGCAAACAGACACCATGGCGAAGATCAAGAAGAAGGGTATGCTTGAGAGGATCTGCTGTGACTTGACAATCGCTAATTATTCATCTAGGTACCTCTGGCCAGGCCAAAAACTATATCACCCGTACCCAGGCCGTGCGCAAACTGCAGATTTCTCTGCCCGATTTCCGTCGCCTGTGTATTTTCAAGGGTAATGACACTTCCAATCGATCGATATATGTCATGCGATGCTGATTCTGACTTGTGATTATAGGAATCTACCCCCGTGAGCCCCGGAACAAGAAGAAGGCATCGAAGACTTCGACTCCCAACACCACCTTCTACTACACCAAGGACATTCAATATCTGCTCCATGAGCCATTGCTGAACAAATTCCGCGACCAAAAGGCTCTTGCGAAGAAAATTGCTCGCTCGCTCGGTCGTGGTGAAGTGAGCGACGCTGCACGCCTTGAGAAGAACCATGCCCCGAAACTTGCTCTGGATCATGTCATCAAGGAGCGTTATCCGACCTTCATCGATGCTCTTCGAGACCTAGACGACGCCTTGTCCCTGCTTTTTCTTTTTGCTACCCTCCCTTCGACCGACCATGTCCCTCACAAAACCGTCGCTCTCTGTCAGCGCCTCTGTCACGAGTTCCAACACTATCTGATCGTTACCAACTCACTGCGCAAGTCATTCCTGTCAATCAAGGGTATTTACTACCAGGCCACCATTCAAGGCCAGGACATTATGTGGCTGGTGCCATACCGATTTGTGCAGCGTGTGAATGGCGACGTCGACTATCGGATCATGGCTACCTTCGTCGACTTCTATACCACACTACTGGGCTTTGTCAACTTCCGCCTCTATTCGTCGATTGGTCTGCGGTATCCCCCGAAATTTGACACCCGCAGTGACGAGAACGGTGCCGAGTTGGCTGCATTTACCTTAGAAGGTCGGACCGTGGGCGAACAGCCCAAGGCGATCGAGCCTAGCAAGACCCAGGCAAATGGCAATACAAACAAAGAAGTGTCTCAGGAGGTTCAAGCTAAGGTGGACAAGGTGATCAAGAAGGCCGGTTTGGATCAGACCAAAGATGAGCAGACCACCGAGGTCGCGGATGATGCAACCGATGCCATTGACAAATTTGAGCCTGCTGCCCCCGAAGCCGACACCCTTCCCCAGCCGGAAATGAGCGGCAATGAGGCAGGTGCTCTCTTTGCCCCGTTCACTTTCTATGTCTCGCGTGAGGCTCCCAAGGCGCCCCTCGAATTTATTCTTCGTGCCTTTGGGTGCAAGCGTATTGGATGGGATGCTGTCATGGGCGATGGTGCTTTCACACATGACGAGACTGACCCGCGCATCACCCACCAAATCGTTGACCGACCTCAGCTCCCCGAAGAATCCCTCCCAGCTATTCCTGCTGCCAAGGATGGTGCTCAGAAGGTTAAGCCCGGCACTCGCATTCCCGGTCGAACCTATGTTCAGCCACAGTGGGTGTGGGATTGCATCAACGATGGCAAGCTCCTCCGGGCTGACCTTTACGGGCCCGGTACCACTCTCCCACCTCATTTGAGCCCATGGGTCAAACCCAGCCGCGGTGGTTACGACCCGCGGGCTACCTTGGCCGAACAAGAAGAGGAGGGCGAAGCTGAACAGGCTGAGGACGCTGAAGATGCTGAAGACAGTGATGAGGAGATGGAGGACGAGGCGACTGTCGAAGAAAAGCCGACCGACGCTGTCGAAGGGTCTGAAGATGAATCCGTCGACGGTGGCATGGACGTTGCTGGGACCGACGATGATGAAAGCGCCAGTGATGAGGAAGAGGAAGAGGAAGAGGATGAGAATGAGGATTTCGGTGGCTTCGACGAGAATGAGGCCGCTTCAGAATCGGATGACGATGACGAAGCCGCCCGGAATCAGCACCAAAGGGAGCTGGAAGCCGAGGCTGCTGGTTTGCCATTCTCTTCCAATGGAGCTACCGACGATGCCTCGAAGAAGAAGAACTCCCAATCCAAGAAGTTGGCCGCTAAGAAGCGCAAGGAAGAGGAGGAGCTTGAGCGACAGAAAATGATGATGAGCCGGAAGAAGCGCAAGCTGCTGGAGAAGATGACCTACTCCAACAAAAAGCAGGCTGATGAAGCTGCGAAGCTTCGCTCGAAGCGACGCAAGCTTGAAAAGAAGGAAGCCCAGAACTAAAACTGAGCTTTCTGTGTCTAATGCAAAGATGCCGTTTATTGGGCTGGCGTTTGCGGCTTGGATAGTCCCCTGTATATGCATGTCCTAAAAATTTATTTCATTGAATCCGACTGTCCTGACTATTTCCCTCGTAAGCACAAAGAGTTTCTCCTAAAGCTTTATCAAATGATCGCCGACAATAAGGTTGTCCGCCTGTCACGCTTGTGGAATGCACGTGACATCTGATCCACTCGGTCGAAATTTTGATGACCGCAACATTCAACAACACGCAAAACCCTGCAAGTGATGTTCAAAAGTGCCAGTTCGTTTTCTTGAATAAAGCTCTCGTGATGCTTGACTGCCACTGTCAGTTTAAACTGCGTCTAATCAACCGAACCTTGCCATCTATGTGACATAAACGGGCTGCAAGCTTCATCGACGTGTGCCTATACCAAGTACGGTGTTGAGGCATGTCCTCGTTCTCGGAAAACAATATACCATCATCGTCACAGTTCATTCCGCCTCAATCCGCACAGCCTCGTTCACTATTCGGTGGACCCAGCAGCGATGTTGGCCCTCAAGAGTCTTCCCAACCAGAGCCACCACGTGCATCCATCTTCGGTGGCATCAGTAGCCAAAATGTTCCCTCAGATCCTCCCGAGATAGAGGATAATCCAGATCTATTGGATGAGGATGATGACGAGAATGGGGAAGATGACCTTGACATGATCATGCGAGAAAGGCCCTTGCAGACCAACTATGATTCTGACGGAGACAGTTTTGCGGGGAGCGATGAAGAGATGAAAAAGCAAAGGCAAGACTTCAGGGCCCAAGCTCGCACCAGATTCTCTACTCGCGGCAAACAGTCATCCCCAGGGAATGTAGCTCCGCCAACATATGTGCTGGACCGTGGCCTGGATTTACCGCCGGGTGTTGAGCGTCCAAACCGGTGGACAGGACCTCCCAGGTCCTACAAATATGTCATTGCAGCGGAACGCGATCTGTACGAGTCTATGAAAATCTCGCGCTCGAGGGATCTCGGTGTTCATCTTTACAATACCTTTGCACTTCGAAGTCGGATGAGCAGGGCTTCTGATACCACAGAAAGCCATCCAGATGATGGCGAGATGACCTACGTACCCAAAAAATGGGCAGCATGGCCTCTGCCTTCTGCGATGGTGCCTCGTGTTGACGAGGCTGTTTACCGGCAATCTGGCCCTCAAACGATACGTATGCCACCTGATCCTCGACCGAGCATGGAGCTGGAAGAGTCAATTATGGCAAAGATGATGAAGATTGCCAAAGAAAGATTCACGGCTCGTGAATGGGACGATGACGAAGTGAGAACAACTCGACCGTATAATCCCAACGATACCGACCCTGATGATATGGAAGATGCCAATGATGACAAGAAAGAAAAAGAAGTGAGCATCGCTAGAAGTCTTCGACCCGTGGTTCAGGCCGATGATGGTGTGTCACAGCATCAACTTCGTCCGCTTTCGCGGAATGTCATTTCACAGTTGGATCAGGTCTTGACGGGATTGCACCATTCGGTGAAGAATCGATATCACTGGGAGACCAGTAGCGACGAGTCATCGGCGACAGATACAGAAGATGGACCATCACGATCACGACTGAGGGGTAGAAGCGGAAGAAGAAGCCAGTCGCGTGGACACAAACGAGTCCGCCGAGCTTCCCATTCTTCGGGTATGTCCAGGAGTCGTGGCTTGAGTACGGGTTCTTCTACTGCACCCGAGACAGAAGACGAAAGCGTCCATGGTGGTTTTCATTCTCGAGGTCGATCCCATACTTCCCGTGACGACGCTCGTTCGATCAATCACAGAACTTCTCTTCGGGACTGGAGCGAGGTTCTGGGTCTAGCTGCCATGACAGGTCTCCCATCCGCCGCCGTGATGCGGGCCTCAAAACGTTGCGCGGACCTATTCACTCAAGACATGACATTTCGCACCCTGGGCGAGAGCCGAGTCAAGAAAAAGGCTCGCCCCGACTCACGTTCATGGAAATTCGCCTACGTGGAGAGTGACACTGATCCAGACGCCGAAGCCGAAGCTTCGCCAAAGAAAAGACAGAGACAAAATGTGGACCCCCAAAGTCAGTCAGAACCGCAAAGCCCACGACACCGGTCCCGTTCAGTCACAGCACCAACCCCAGCGCGAGATCCGGGGATTACCGGTCTCTCACCTCTCAATATGACAGCGATAGATTCAGGACCTGCACCAGATGACAATCGCATCACAAGCCACTCTCAACGAAACCCAGCGCAACCAGGCAGAGGCAAGGGACCCCATCGAAAGGCAGATCTCATCTGTCCCCACGTCAAATGCTCTCGGCATACAAATGGCTTTTCGCGAGTATGGAATCTCAACCAGCACTTGAAAAAGGCACATTCTTCGAAGAATCCCGAGCAAGATCGTTCTCGATCTCGAAGTATGCCTGATGCGGACGTGATTGAAATTGACTAGCTTTGCATGTAAATTCTTCCTGCACTTGATGTTTATGAGGCGCCGTTATACCCCTGTTCAAGAATTGATATGATTCCAGATGGTAATTGTCAGCTATCTCGGCGTAAGACTAGTAGATTACATGGAATTCAAGTTTTCGCCATCTTGCTGCTGCCGCCATTGGTAGGTGGATTACCCATTGGAATAGCAGAATCCCGACACAGTGCATGCTTAATTCGTATGTTTTATGCAGTATGTGTGTTTCTAATAGATTCCTCCGGCTTACCGGGCTTAAAACTAGCAGAACTAACTCTTGACATACCAAACCACCGCGATGAGGATCCTGTCGATCAGCTACAGGGCGAGCTGCTGATAACTGTACGACTCCGAGCACTTTCTTAACCCTGCTTAACGTCCTTTTCGGCCTGTCTCAACAACCTGCTCTGGGGTGGCCTTTCCCAGCGAAAGCAATACTGCCCCTTCTCGAGTGCAGTATTTCTAAGTCGCAAGCCAGTTACCCAGTTCGTTTGCCCATGCTCGTTTGTGCCATGCTCGAAAGGTACACTGTAGTCGGGCGGGTCTGGTAGACTCGGCCATGTGAGCTGGCTGGGTGCATTGAGATATCGTTCCATGTCCCCATCTGATTTTCGTTTAGCCACCCATTCGTTTAAAAAGTTGCGAAATACCGATACATCGGAGTCTAGTTCGCGGTTGCATGGCCATTCAGGAATACTCTGCGCCATATCTAAGGTGCGATCCCAGTGTGGAATATTCACGAAGTGTGAATCGTTTGTGATAAGCTCGTGGAGGGTGAATACGACACCAGTTACATCGTCTCGGTTATCCATCAAGCGGGTTTTTCCATAGGCGGCCCAGTCAAAATCGAAGAGAATGATCTTATGGGTGTCAGGATCGACGAGTAGATTTCGCGGTGCAATATCTTGATGCATGATCCCGAGCTCCAGATTGAGGAAATCG
This sequence comes from Penicillium sp. PG113-03A, assembly GCA_037042135.1. NCBI lineage: Eukaryota > Fungi > Ascomycota > Eurotiomycetes > Eurotiales > Aspergillaceae > Penicillium > Penicillium sp. PG113-03A. The sequence continues at coordinate 184,310 of JAXQJW010000139.1, read as the reverse complement.
ACGAGTTCCGTAAGCTGCTGTAGCCACTCGAACCGGAAAGGCACCTTTGGATTGGCGAGAGTACCACCTGGGATAAACTTGGTTGTGAATCCAATCACCCGGGACTCCACATCTTCCAGAACAACATGATCAAAAGGGATCAAATTGGGGTGCGGTGGTAGGCTTTTAAGCAGATTGATTTCATCCCAGGCCATCCGCAGTCTTAGAGGCTTTCCTATTGGGTTGAATTTGAATGCAACTTTGTGAGATTTCCCGGATTCGTCTTCGTAGGATACAAGGTCGACACCTGGCCCAAGCCGATCGATCTCTTGGAGTTTAGAATATTGGATTGTGCGACAATCGGCGAGTGATTCAACAGTCGAGAAGGGAAGATATCCAATAAATATAGTGTCGTCTTCTTCCGGATCCGTCGAGACTCCAGTTAGGAGTCCATCGTTGTTGACCTCAATCGCGCGAACTTCTGGCGATAGGAGATCGGCGAATGGAGCAAAAACTGAGATCTCGATGTCCTCTTCAGGTGGAAAGAGCTTGGCGGTCCCTTTGACCTTGACCATCCGCAACTGATCCCAATCCCAGATGTTGCAGTGAGTTTCGGTGATGGGGTTTTCTCGAGGGCCAAAGTAGCCCTGGCCCTCAGAGTAGAATCTGTCTTCAGGGTCGATCATGGCAAAATGAATACTTGACAGGGTGATCTTTATGGTTTTGCTTTCGACTTCAAAGCCGGCTGTGGTGCTGTGTTGGAGTGAGGGATGTTTTCCTCCACGATGGACAAACACGAATCACGTAAGCATTATGTGAAAGAAATGTACGACGGCGCGTAATGAGTGGTGGACGAGAAGTGTCTGTGATCAATCACACACCCGTTTCTCATCCCAACGACACATCGAATGACTCGAAACTTATAAGCCAGCGAAAGCGCTTTTTGTCGCTTCAAACGCTTTTTTTTCTCTTATACCTCGGCAACATGCAAGCTGGGAGAGAAAAGTCTTCTGTTGAGAGAAAAACGAACAATGCTTCAAGTCTGTATTGCTGGAGGGAATCGTCCATTGCGTGCGGTCCTCATTATGCAAAAGCCTCGTTTTCAGCTCGGTCGAGTCTTCTGCTTGCTCCATTTTGTTAATACTGACCCTTCTGCGCTTGACAGCCATTCCGAATATATATAGCTCTGACTTATCGATCGCAACTGTGGGGAAGAAAGCAGATGCAAAAACAGGAGAATGACATCACTCATGTCCGCAACATCGAGCTTCCCTTCCGAGCTTGGACCATTTTATCCTCGGCGCTTCTCGGTGCAGTCATCGTCTTGCATTGCGCATCTCCAAACAACCGAATTGATTCTCGCTGCAAAGACCGAGGTCTCTGATCGCCGTCACGAACACCCGCATCATCCGACGTAATCCCTCGGCTTCTTTTTGCGCCGCATTTGAGCTTTCCACCCCGCTATCCCTTGGAATCTTCGATTTCCATTATAATGGAGCCTATCATCCGCTCAACTTGTCGTCAATTACTGCGGCCTCGACCCCGTTATCCATTCTCCGTGCCTCCGTCGCCTGCTTTGAAGAGACTCTACACTATGGGACATAACCGGCCAGACGTAGGTTCGCCAGCTGTGGATTTCTGAATGATACATTAATTATCTGTCCAGCTGAAAGATCAATCTCTCTTCATTGAGAAATCTTACATCAATGGCGAATTTGTCGGTGCAAAGTCGGGGCAAACTTTTGACGTCCACGGTGAGGATCACTCCAATTAGAACAAGCGACTTGGCAGACGGTTGATCAGTACTCGTGCTTTAGATCCCGCCACAGGTCAATTGATTGGAACATGTCCGGAGCTCGATACCACCGATGTTGAGAAGGCCATCCAGGCCGCCTCGGAAGCTTTTCCTACTTTTCGCACAACATTAGCGCGCGAGCGTGCCCGCATGCTGCGCAGATGGTACCAATTGATGATTGATAATGCAGACGATTTGGCGAAGCTCATTACATGGGAAAATGGCAAGCCACTCGCTGATGCCAAAGGCGAAGTAAACTACGCTGCAGGCTTCTTCGAGTGGTTCAGCGAGGAAGCCCCCCGTATATATGGCGACACCATTCCCGCCTCGGTTCCGGGTAACCGTGTGATAACACTGAAGCAGCCGGTAGGCGTGTGCGGTCTGATCACCCCGTGGAACTTCCCTGCGGCGATGATCACCCGGAAGATCGCACCAGCCCTAGCGGCGGGATGCACTGTGGTGGCCAAGTCTCCCGCTGAGACTCCCTTCACGGCGAATGCTCTCGCGGAACTCGCCCACCGAGCAGGTATCCCCAAGGGCGTGGTGAACATTGTCACAGCATCGAACAATACACCCGCCGTCGGTGAGTTAATCACAACCCACCCGGACGTGCGCAAAGTTTCCTTCACCGGCTCGACAAATGTGGGTCGATTGTTGATGAAGCAAGCTTCCTCTACTTTGAAGAAGGTGTCCTGGGAGCTGGGCGGTAATGCCCCGTTTATCGTGTTTGACGATGTGGAGGACCTTGATGCTGCCGTTGCAGGCGCCATTGCGTCTAAATTCCGCAGTTCGGGTCAAACGTGCGTCTGCGCGAATCGAATCTATGTCCAGAAGGGCGTGTATGACGAGTTTTCCAAGCGCTTCGCCGCGAAGGTACAGGAATTCAAACTCGGAGGTGGATTTGAGGATGGCATCACCCACGGCCCAGTGATCCACTCACGCGCCGTCGAGAAGGTGCACGAGCATGTCCAGGATGCTAGCAAAAAGGGTGCTAAGATTGTGGTTGGTGGCCAGAGGGCCTCGGCGCTTGGCCCGAACTTCTACGAGCCGACCGTTTTGACGGGCATGAACAAGGACATGCTCATCGCTTCTGAGGAGACGTTCGGTCCGGTAGCGGGTCTTTTCCCCTTCGAAACGGAGAAGGAGGTGATTGATCTGGCCAACCAGGCCGAAGTCGGTCTTGCTGGATATTTCTTCAGCAGCAATGTGCGCCGGATCTTCCGCATTGCGGAGACGCTTGAAGTTGGCATGGTTGGTGTCAACACTGGTCTGATTAGTGATGTTGCCTCTCCGTAAGTCTCTCCCTCTAGGTAAACCCAGACTTTGCTAACTGTTCAATAGATTTGGAGGTGTTAAACAGAGTGGATTTGGTCGCGAGGGCAGCAAATATGGTGTTGACGAGTTCATGGTGATTAAAAGTGTTACTTTCGGTGGTATGGGGGAGCCTCTCCAAGCGTGAGCCCCGACGAATATGTTCATCAGGTCATATCAACCCTGATATAAATAAGAAATTTTCAGTTTTCCAATTTAAATCAAGACATTATCTCGTTTGCATAACTACTTCGCTGATAAACTGATTATTCAGCCAAGGCTTGGCATCGGATTCTCATCGTAGGGATCAACCAGATCTCCGAGGCATTGCCATGTCCCTCTCTCCATGCGCCCATCAATAAGTCTGCTTGCTGGCATCTCTCGCAGCACGCCCTCGAGGCTGAAGAAGCCTGCCATCAGCCTGGACCATGTAAGTGGACATACCTAGGTACCATGTATCGCCAACCATGAAAACTAAGACATGTGCAGTTCATCCAACGGCAGCGCGTTTTGGCGTTCTGGCGGGAGATAGTCCGGGCATTACATAGTATGTTTTGGTTCCAATTCAATTTCCGGCAGGGCCGATTGGTTGATGTTTGTGACTAGAGGTTCCTCCATCGTCCACTCGTGACGAGTTACATGCCTATGCTCGACAGGAATTCGAGCGACACCGTGAATTGACCGATTTGGTTAGTGAATTGTTTTTAAACGATCTCTTATTTGAATATCTTGTGGCTAATACGCTCTGCAGCAACATATACGATATCTGCTTTCGGTATGCTGTTTTTTTCCCCCTGCTTTGGTTTCTGCTAATGGTCTGTAGACGGGAAAAGCGGAGTTTGAGACTATGCGACGGTACATAGATGAGCAAGCTGCTGGGTAATGCTTTGTAAATGTATCTCTGATTTAGGCATTTCTATGCACATGTAAATAGACTTCATGGCTTCGAAGCAAGTATCTTCATGTAGCATTCTCTTCCATGATTGCGTCAGTGGTCTTGCGCGACGAAGATTCAATAATTGACATTTCAGGAATTAAGATTGATGCTTAAACCAAAACTGGAAATAAAGATGAAAGAGTTCGGATGAAGAAGCTAGCCCAAAATGGCAAGATCGCAAGACTGCAAGACCCTGACCTCAACGTCAATTGTGATGATGTCACCACAACAACCTTGAATCAAGTTCTGTCCATCGCACAACTGACTACCGGTCTAGACCAAGAATGGTCGATCTGACCCCGATCTTCAGTCAATCGCATGCAGTCGCCACCTGCGGTACTCGTCATAGAATGTTCCGTCCGTGTCATGTACCTTGAGCGTTGGTCATGACAGGCCATGCATGTCGCTTCCCCACATTTTGATCCCATTCTCAAAGCTGTCTCGTTGGCGTGAGCGTCCGCAACGAGGGGCAGCTGTTCAAGATCCCACCCATGGGAATTGAAGCCGGTCGAGTTTGGATTTGACAATCCGTACTTTCTTGGACCTCCCAGGATCCAGAGGGTAACCGCATCGAATTAGAAAGAATTCGGTGTTTGGAACTCTCCGGATCTTTCTTGTCAATCCCGAATCCGGTTACGAGCCCTGAATTTGCAGCTTCTGGGTTCTCGATTGCTGCGGTCGCTTAGGGAACCATGTCTGAGTATATAGAGCTGGTCATCCAGGTGTTCGCCCCATAATTCTTTTACCTCCAGCCAACGTTCCCACCTACACACTTTAATCTATTAATCTGGTCCTTTTGCACATTGGCCGTCTTCAATATGCAGACTCTAATGGAGACACCGAATTTGACACTTCCATACTCGAACTCCAAATCTACGATCTCGCCGTCCATGATCGACTCAACGAATTTGCCATTATTTCGGGCCTTGGGATTACCAGGAAGCGATGAACCCTTATTTCCACCTCTACCTCCAAAACAACAATCTTCTACCAAATCCAGCTCCTCCACAAATCGCGACATGAAACGCTCTCGCCGTCCCTCCAAAGCCCAATCCTCAAATGATGATATTAGCCCTCAAAGAGCCAGGCACCTCGAGCGGAATCGCGTCGCTGCCAACAAATGCCGACTGAAGAAGAAGAAGCAACATGAACAAATCCAATCCACATTAAACGACGAATCGGCGAGACGCGACTCCCTCCTAGCTGAAGTGGGTTCCCTCAAAGAGCAAATCTGGTTCCTCAAGAACCAAGTCTTCGAACATGCCGATTGCAAAGATCATCAGATCAATACACAGCTTGCGAGGATGACCGAGAGTGTCCTTCAAACCAGTCCTAGCCAAGCACAATACCCGTCGCCTACGTTTTCAATGAGCACCAATTCCGACGAGTCGCGGGAATTGGAGTCAGGATCTGGGGCTCCGGTTGTTCCGGCGGAAAAATCGTTGGACGAGATTATGTACGATGATGATTTTGAGCTATTTGATAAATTTGTCGAGGTTCGAGATGCCTAGATATTTGCGGTCGCAGTTTCATGGGTTGTTCAGCTAAGCATGCCGGCATGTCAAGCTTGGTCTGGTGATGATGTCATTTTGGTTGCAAAAGTCCTGTACATATTGATTGTTTGGAGTTTGGGGATTTAGTCATACGAACAGCAACGATCGAAATATTCGATCGCGATCGATTAATTGAATTTATGAATAACGAATGTTGAGATTCCATCGACGTCATATAGCTCATGGCTTCGTGTAAAGACTAGCAGATCAAGACCAAGACTGAAGGATCATTTGAATACCTCTGAATACGAAATGTTGGCAGACTTTCCGTTAAGTTTCCGCAGCTCACTGGAGAACATCCACTGTCATTAAACCGGATTCCCTCAGAAGGAACAGACAACTGCCCACTCATAGGGATCGATCCCCGCGGATCAAGTGGGGCCTGCAGCAGACAACAAGTTCATCTGATACTTGTTGAAGATATTCGACTGCTGGTCCTCGCACAGCCGCTGATGTCAGCGAGGAATATCGCCACCGAAACTGCTGGTTACTATGGTGGATCATAGTCTGGTTATAATGTGCTGACTTCGCAACCCGCGTCGCGTCTCAACTACTTACCACTTGGTCGCATTATTTGATTTTCGTATCGACAATTATAATCCATGATAATGTCTCGACCTTTGAGTCCGGAAATGAGTCCCGGTCGCGAAATGGCCCAATTTGCAAGAAGGTCTATTATGGGAATGAAATTTGAGACAACAGAAAGGTACGTTAATTCGATTGTCTCTATAATCGAAGAATCGCGACTCACGTCAACCAGATATAGTCGATTGGAACCTATTGGGATGGGCGTTTCAGGACTTGTATGGTACGACTCGCATTGCCCAAGTTCTTACATTCTAAGCTCAACAGATGTTTCTCACAGCTCTGCAAAGGATCAAATCTCAAATCAAACATGCGCCGTGAAGAAACTTGGCGAGCCTTTCAAGAACACCGTCGTTGCGCAGCATATCTTCCGCGAGATCAAACTTCTTAAGCAGCTTCAACATGATAATGTATGCTCTTCATCTCTTTTTTGTTGATTAAACTAATCGTTCTAGATCATTAATTTGGTCGATATCTTCATCTCACCATCCGAGGACATGTATGTTTCATCCTTTATTGTTGAACCCAATAGTTCTAACTCGATGATTAGCTACCTGGTGACAGATCTCATGTCAGTAGATCTTCACTCTCTGTTGAAGAGTAGGAAGATGGACAACCAATTCATCCAATACTTTTTCTACCAAATGATGGTGAGTAACTTGCACAGCAATTGACATCCAGCTCTAATGTTTTCAGCGCGGCCTGAAATACGTCCATTCCGCCGGTGTCATACACCGTGATCTCAAACCAAGCAACATCCTAATCAACGAGAACTGTGATTTGAAAATCTGCGATTTCGGCCTGGCTCGAATCCAAGATCCAAAGATGACTGGTTACGTCTCCACCCGCTACTACCGGGCGCCAGAGATTATGCTTACTTGGCGAAGATATAATGAGAAAGTCGATATGTGGAGTATAGGCTGTATCTTCGCCGAGATGCTCTTAGGACGCCCGATATTTCCTGGTCAGAATCATATTGATCAATTTTGTGTGATTACCGAGACGTTGGGAAGTCCTCCTGGCAGTGTCATTGCGAATGTGACTAGTCACAATGTATGTTATGAAACTTGCATGGAATTCGTTTCTCTGACTTTGTTCTTGCAGACTTTGACTTTCTTACGCTCTCTTCCTGATCGGCCGCGGAAACCTCTCTCAAGGGTGATCCCGGACGCGAATAGCAGAGGTATTCTACACCCCCTTTTACACTTGAAATTCAGTACTGACCTTGATAGCTATCGCTTTACTTGAGAAACTACTTCAATTTGATCCTGAACAACGAATTTCTGCGGATGAGGGTCTGGATGCACCCTACCTTGCTCCGTATCACGACCCCGACGACGAGCCTACAGCGACACAGGTATTTGATGAATCGTTTTCAGAGGCTAATCTGTCAGCCGATGTCTGGAAGTCGATCATGTAAGCGTTGCTCCTATCAATCTACCTGTTGTGTACTAACTCGATAAAGATACGCAGAAGTATTGGGATTCCATGACCGATCAGAGAAGCCATCACATGGCAGCCAGGGAGAATCGATGGATATGGGTTGATCTCAAGGATACAATGACGACAAATCTGGTACATTGCGTGATTAATTTAGCGTGGCTCAGCGAGTGTCATAATTAAATATCATTACATGAGTATCATGTCCTTCAATCTGTCAACATTATACTAAACAAACCATGAAAGTCTTCCCACGGTGAGCTGGTTCATGCCCGTTGGTCACCGGCCCATGAAACAGCGTATATCGTATACTCGTCCCGAACAAAAGTCAACATTAGATGTCGCCGTATATCCATCGGAGATTAGAGAGTCTACAGCCAAATGCAAGCATCGCCTCAAACAGTCTGTGATGCAGTTGCCTCCGATACCTCAGCGTTGGCATTTGAGGCCTCTTGCTGTCGCTGCTCGCGCGCTTTCCGATTATGAACCGAGTTCTTGACATCCAAAATGGCATAGATATTTGTGAAAACGAACAGAGCCCTGGATTCAAAATAAGCAATGATTCCATCCCTTCTTAATTGCAGCACTCACCACTGCACCGCGGCAATAACAATCGCTGCCTGGAGCCCATGACAGCTCGGATACTTGCATTGACCCGGTTTTGGAATTGTAGCTGCAAGCGCAATCCAACCGCTGAGCCACATGGCCATGGTGATGAGTTCGACGGCGGGAATTACGAATTCATGCGAGACACGCGGGAGCCAGATAGGTGCAAGGCCGAGGTATGGGACGGCGATGAGAGTTGTCCAGCATCCAACGAAAAGCATGTAGTAGACTAGACTCGAGAACGACCAGGCGCTGTATAGCGATCCAATCACTGCGACTTGTCAGAAGTTATTTCGAGACGTGATAAGTCCATCCCACGAACCGTATGCCGTTGCGGCGATGGTCGCCAGGGAAAAGATTGCCTGGACGATCCGAACTGGATACACCCACGAGAGCATGTTGGTCTCGTTTTTGCTGTAACCAATATACTGACAATCAAAGGCGTCGTTGGTTAGACGAGATGGGAAAAGGTTGGATCGCGTATAGAAAAGGAACAGGATCCACTGTGATAAAGTCAGGCAGCTTGACTTATATACTGCTGCACTAATAGCTAAAACATCAGACCGAGGCCCTCTGGGAAGAACGTCATGCTTAGATCGTAGGCACGAGCAACGGAAAAGAATTTGCATGGCCCGGCCATGATTGACATGAAAAGCACCCAATTTGGAATGATTGTGAATCCCGAGGGCAGTGAAAAAGTCTATTGGATCTATCTTTTCAATGGAGCCTAAGTTATAGATCATGATGGCTTCCACTATCACCTCGGCATGCTGGATATACTTCTCGCTGTCATAAATGTCTTTTCCCCTCATCGAAGCTTCTGGAGAAACCGTCAGTCATGATTGAGGTACAGTAAACCTGCCTGCAATCTCATTTTTCAGCGTACTTTTGCAGCTGGCAGAGAAACCTTGACGAGGTCCATGACTCCATGACGCTAAAGCGTCGATCTCACATGAATCCGAGGCCGCGCATCCGGAAAGTGACCAGCACGGTCGATCCTGATCATCCTTTCGGCTGCTGTCTGCTCTACGCCACGTTGTTTGGTCCCGATTTGTGCTTGTTGCATACTCCGTACCTTGAATGAAGCCGATGATGCCAATAATCAGCTACCATCCCGGTCTGACATCCCAGCCTGTTCGCCACGATGAGCGTGTCTCTGTGTGATCATCTTCAAGCGCATATGCCGATGTCATTCAGATGTTCAAATGTCAGAAATGATGCATGAATTGTCCATGACTTCAGATGTCTGTGTATGGTAATGGTGGAGATTGCGTAGGTATATACAAAAACGGGATGAACAAAATCATACAATATTCCTCGTAGTTTACACGTGCTCGACGGTGAAAACCATGGTGAACTCTAGTTTCTTGACATCAATGCCCGAACAGCATCCATGACTCCAATCTTCTTTTCATCCGCCGGCTCAATCGCTGCCCGAGTCGCGTGAGGTTCCTGCGGCGGCTTGGTATTTCCCGCCTCCTTGGCCGCCGCTTCAATCGCAGCATGACGCTGCCGCCACTCACGGTCCTCTTTATCTCGAATCTCCAACTCCCGTAGCCATGCATCGCGCTTCTCCTGGGACTTGCGCGCTTCGAGGGCCTTTTCGAATTCGCGACGCTGCTGTCGCTCCGACTTGAAGTACATGCCACCCACAACGAGGGAAACCAGAGTGAATGCTTGCGCGTAGATACGGGCTCGGAACATACGGTTCATTTCAGCCGAGTCGCCGGCTTTCATGGATCGATAGGCACGGTAGAGAGCGTAACATGTTGCGGCGCATCCTATGCCGACGCAAAGCTTGTGAGTTTCGACGGCTTCTACGGCACCTCTAGGCACTGGTGCTTACCTAGTGGAATCAGTGGCTCTTCCTTCAACCGCCTGGTGAATTTCTGGACACCGGTCTCCTCTCTGAATTGCCTGGTTGCGGGGAGATGTTAGCACGTCTCACCCCTCTCTGCCTCGATTTCTTTGCCGCCTTGTTGGGGAACCGGAAATATCTGGTCGAGAGCACGTACGAATTGTCCTCGAAGGAAGATGGGAGAGATTGGCTTCCCATGGCGAATAAGTATTATAGCTCGTGGATGGTTGACGATGAGTACACGCGAGTCGGTCGCGCTCGGGATACACGGATCGAGTGGATTCAAAGGCGGGAAACACACGAAATAGATTGTTCGACGAGGGTGATTCTTGTAACGCCACTGTCCAGATGGGAAGAAATGAAGAGTGGCGGTGATCGGAGGCGTCAGAGAGTTGAATTGGCGAACATGACGTCTCAAGCTTTGCCAAGGAGTTTTTCTCGCCGCGGACTCGGCGGATCAAGCAACTTCCACAGCGCAGCACGAGCGGCCACAGTGATCTCTCATTGAGTTATAGAGCTACAGGAATATCTGGGACAGATCTAGCATTATTGCAGTGATCGAGAGAGATTCATCTGCAAGAAAAGATATAGTCAATGGCAAACCATATATAGTCTTGACCGCCATCTAGATCTCCGCTCTATCGGCGTCATATTCCACGAACTCCAACTCCTGATTGTGTTTGGCGATAAACTGATCTGACTGATTGAATTGAAACAGCTGAGATCCATATCATCGATAAATTATTAGAGCTTCGACTCTCCAAACCGTTAGGGCTCAAGGCGAGGGTTGATGACATAAGGCTCCGCTCCGATCACGGTCCCGCCTCCGCAAAGAAAAAAGAGTCAGAGGCAAGAATCGTCGGATTGTCAATCTTCTCATCTCGTACCCATTGGACTACATTTCCTAGAGAGCTCTGAATTCTCGATAGAGCTCATTATGTCCACGGAACCCGTCAGCAATGGCTCTACGAGGCCCATTACTCCCAAAAAGAGCGGACTTGCTTTGACCGAATATTCCGCCGCTCCAACACCTCCGTCTGAGCGCGCGCAGAGAGTGCCCGGATTGCCCCCTAATTGGGGCATTCGTGAGGATTTCTTGCTGCCCACTGGATATCCGGATGTGAGATTAGATTGCTCGTTTATGAAACTTCCCCGCGATGCTAACATACTGTTCCCAATCTAGTATTTGCGATTGATCTTAACGTCTCGTGTTTACGATGTTATCGATGAAAGCCCTCTCCACCATGCCGTCAATTTGAGCAACCGCCTCGAAAGTCGCATTCTTCTCAAGCGGGAGGATCTACTGCCCGTGTTCAGCTTCAAGCTGCGTGGGGCATACAACAAGATGGCTCACTTGGATTCGGAACAGCGATGGAAAGGTGTGATTGCGTGTTCCGCTGGGAACCATGCGCAAGGTGTCGCTTTCTCCGCACGCAAGCTCAGAATCCCCGCCACGATTGTCATGCCATCTGGGACTCCCGCGATCAAACACCTGAATGTCGCTCGTCTAGGTGGAAGTGTAGTGCTCCATGGGAATGATTTCGACGCAGCCAAGGAAGAGGCCCACCGGCTCGAAAAGCAGCATGGACTGACCAATATCCCACCTTTTGACGACCCATATGTTATTGCTGGCCAGGGCACCATTGGCATGGAGCTGCTGCGCCAGGCCAATCTGGACAAATTGGAGGCGGTCTTCTGTGGTGTTGGTGGCGGAGGCCTGATTGCCGGCATCGGTGTTTATCTCAAGCGTATTGCGCCCCAGGTGAAGGTCATTGGTGTCGAGGCTTACGATGCCAACGCGATGGTCCAGTCGCTGGATGAGGGCCAGCGTGTTTTCCTGAAGGACGTTGGCCTTTTTGCTGATGGCGCCGCCGTCAAGTCCGTCGGCGAGGAGACATACCGGGTAGCCCGCGATGTCATTGACGAGGTCATCCAGGTCTCTACGGACGAGATCTGCGCAGCCATCAAGGATGCGTTCGAGGACACACGGTCCGTCATTGAACCTGCTGGCGCTCTATCTCTTGCTGGTTTGAAGAAATACATCGCTCAGAACCCCAGCCCGGATATTAATCGTGAGCTGATTGCCATCACCTCGGGGGCGAATATGGACTTTGACCGGCTCCGGTTTGTCGCCGAGCGCGCGGCTCTCGGTGAGCGGAAAGAGGCTCTGCTGAGCGTCAATATCCCCGAGAAGCCCGGGGCTTTTGCTAAGCTTGTCGAGGTCATTCTGCCCCACGCAGTAACCGCCTTCAACTATCGATATGCACGAGAGGACTCGGCTGATGTCCTCATGGGTATCTCATTGTCAGCCCACACCGGCCGTGAAGATTTGGCACAGATCATTCAGGATCTGGAGAAGGCCGGTATGGTTGCGCGGGATTTGAGTGATGATGAGCTCGCAAAGCGCCATGTGCGCTTTTTGGTCGGTGGTCGCTGCGACGTGACCGACGAGCGACTTTTCATGTTCGAGTTCCCGGAGCGACCAGGCGCTCTTGCCAAGTTCTTGACGACTCTTCGTCCAAACCAGAACATCTCATTGTTCCACTACCGCAACTATGGTGGGGATGTGGGCAAGGTTCTGGCTGGTATTCAATGCCCGCCGGCGGAGAAGGATGATCTCGAGGCGTTCCTTCGAGACTTGGGTTACCCCTTCAGCGAACATACCGATTCTCCCACCTACAAGACCTTCCTTCGATCTTGAATGTTCACAGAATGGAAGCTTGTGAGGATGTAGGTTTACCCGGGAAATAGATGACTGGTGTTTTTCAGCGGCTTATAAAGTACAAACCATGTGTGCTTCAATCTCCGTTTGGCGTTTGGTTTGGCTTTCTATAGACTGAGACTTTGGATTTGGCTGTATGATCACTTATACCTTGACATACGTTATAGTTCCATGTACATATTAGTGCTTGGAAAATTCAGCTGATGTTCAACTTGCAACATTTCTCGTAGATCATGAGTTCTATGAAACCCACCAATCAGCGTCGCGGCGGGATCGGCATCGGCAATACAGAAGCTCCGGCGACAATAATCTTCCCAGCGCGAGAACCCGGGAAGCACAGCAATTCCCGTTGAGCCCACATCCCCCAATCTCGACTTCGGAAGCTCATATCCGAGGCATTGCGCCTCAAGAAAAATTCCTCCGAGTATCCGCCGTCACCGTCACCATGTTCTCGCTCCGCACAGTCCTCGGAGCACCGGCTGCTCTCCGCCAACTCCTCCCCTCCATGTCTCGCCGAGCACTCCCTGGCGCCGTGTCGCTTCGTCCTTTCTCGCATATGATCCGGAATAGTCTCACAAGATTGCGCGCTGGTCAATTACCCACTAGCAATGCTGTCGCTCCCGTCGTGGGGACCGCCCGGCAAGTGGAACAAATTCGGGGGATGAAAACTCGGTCTTCAGTGAAACGGCTATGTGATGGTTGCAAGGTATAGTCTTTTCGCATGCGGCAGTGTGAAGATTTGCATGGATGAATGGTTAAGCGCTGACGTTGGGATGATTTAGCCCGTTCGACGCAAGAACCGCGTGTATATCATCTGGTAAGTTGATTGCTATAATCATCAATAGTTCATCTTGTTGCTTCATATGATTTGCTAACCTTGCTTCTTCCAGCTCTAAAAACCCGAAGCACAAGCAGCGGCAAGGGAAATAGAGTAACGGATTTCAAATTCCCCCGACGGCATGCATGATTGATACTTGCCATGGAACGGTTTTGGCCTGGATATCTCCGTTCAGAAATCGACAAGAGCAGTGATTCCGCTGTATCGCCGTTGCCTTTTACCGAACGTGGGTACCCCGTATAAGGCCAGAACATCCGGCAGTCAGATCGTCCGGACCGTCTCGAGTTTCGAATTGATGGCATACTGTTTGCATACATTTCTAGCCTTTTCAGGCTTTTGTGGACTTGTGGCGCTTGGGCATTTCTTGTACAATACTCTCAGACCAACTTACTCGGTTTTATGGAATCAACTTGATCGGCATCATTTCTTCTCGCTTGCGTTGGGGAAACAAAGCATTGCCCACCTCTTTCGATCATGGATATTCTATCCTTTAGTACAGATATTACAGAATCATTGTTGTTGATGAAGTTGTAATGCGCGCGTCCTGACAGGTTCAATGTCACGTGGTGCGTTCCTGGCTCCCCGAACTTTTTTTTCCGAAAAACAAGCGCGCATTCAACTCGTCTTGATTCGATCAATTCAGGCCTGAATTGACCGTCGCCATGAGGTCCCCTTCTCTTGCACGGCTACAATACCGTGCCGTGTCTGGATTGTCCCGGACCACCCGTTTCCAGTCCCAGGGCCTTCTGCGCTCGCGATGCGCCTCGACGGCTGCTTTGCGGTCTTCCGCCGTCGCTCCGGCTTATCAGTCGGTTCTGAGACAATGGGAACAGCGACGCAATGCTTCCGCTAGTGCGTCTGCAGTGTAAGTGTCTTTCGATATGGCCTTTGTGTATCTTTCTAACTTCGGGTTAATAGCCTTGAGGCCGCTGCGGCCAGCCCGGAGACCCTGTCGCAAGCCGCCATTATCGAGAACCTCGATCCCGTGGAGGCTGCTCGGTTGGACAAAGTTCGAAACATTGGCATTGCGGTATATATAATTTACCCCTTCACATTGAACGTGTCTAACCAATGTTCCTGCATAGGCCCATATCGACAGTGGTAAGACCACATGTACGGAGCGTGTCCTTTTCTATACTGGTCGGATCAAGGCTATCCACGAGGTTCGTGGCCGGGACAGTGTCGGTGCAAAGATGGACTCCATGGATCTGGAACGTGAGAAGGGTATTACTATCCAGTCTGCTGCCACTTTCTGTGACTGGGTCAAGAAGGACAAGGAAGGCAAGGACCAGAAATACCACGTCAACTTGATCGATACACCTGGGCATATTGACTTCACCATTGAGGTAGAAAGAGCCCTGCGTGTTCTGGATGGTGCTGTGATGATTCTCTGCGCTGTGTCCGGTGTCCAGTCCCAGACGATCACGGTTGATCGACAAATGCGCCGTTACAATGTTCCTCGACTTTCATTTATCAACAAGATGGATCGTATGGGCGCGAATCCTTTCAAAGCCATTGACCAGATCAACACCAAGCTCAAGATGCCTGCCGCCGCCGTTCAAGTCCCCATCGGCGCCGAAGACGAGTTCGAAGGCGTGGTCGATCTGATCCGCATGAAGTCTATCTACAATGTTGGTTCGAGTGGCGAAGAGCTCTTGGAAAAGGACGAGATTCCGGATAAAGTGAAGGACCTGGTACAAGAGCGGAGAAGCATGCTTATTGAGACTCTCGCCGATGTCGACGATGAGATCGCCGAGCTGTTCCTGGAAGAGACCGAACCAACCGAGGACCAGCTGAAGGCCGCTATTCGCCGGGCTACTGTCGGTCTCAAGTTCACACCGGTGTTCATGGGCTCTGCTTTGGCCAACAAGTCCGTCCAACCCATGCTGGACGGTGTGGTTGACTACCTTCCCAACCCCTCTGAAGTCGAGAACCTTGCTCTTGACCAGAAGCGCAACGAGGCTTCCGTGAAGCTTGTCCCCTACAATTCACTTCCATTTGTTGGCTTAGCTTTCAAGCTGGAAGAGAGTAACTTTGGCCAGTTGACTTATATTCGCGTGTACCAGGGCACTCTGCGAAAGGGCTCCAATGTCTTCAATGCTCGCAACGACAAGAAAGTCAAAATTCCTCGTATTGTGCGTATGCACTCTAACGAGATGGAAGAAGTTTCTGAGATTGGTGCTGGTGAGATTTGCGCCGTTTTTGGTGTTGACTGTGCTTCCGGAGATACCTTCACCGACGGTCAACTGGGCTACAGCATGTCGTCTATGTTCGTCCCCGAGCCGGTTATTTCGCTGTCGATCAAGCCTAAGCAGTCGAAGGATTCTGCCAATTTCTCCAAAGCCATGGCTCGTTTCCAAAGAGAAGATCCGACATTCCGCGTAACACACGACAGTGAGAGCGAACAGACCATCATCTCCGGAATGGGTGAACTTCACCTGGATATCTATGTTGAGCGCATGCGTCGTGAGTACCGCGTCGACTGCGAGACTGGCCAGCCGCAGGTCGCCTACCGGGAGACCATTGGCAACCGCGTCGACTTCGACCACTTGCTCAAGAAGCAGACCGGTGGTGCTGGTGACTACGCCCGTGTCATGGGATGGATGGAGCCTACTGGTGCTCTTGAGGAAAACAAGTTCGAGCAACAGGTTGTCGGTGGTAGCATTTCTGAAAAGTTCTTGTACGCTTGTGAGAAGGGATTCAACATTTCCTGCGAAAAGGGTCCCTTGATCGGGCACAAGGTGCTTGGTACCCGCATGGTCATCAACGATGGTGCCACCCACATGACTGATTCGTCCGAAATGGCCTTCAAGAATGCTACCCAGCAGGCCTTCCGCAAGGCCTTTGCGGAGAGCCAACCGTCCGTATTGGAGCCGTTGATGAAGACGGTGGTTACCGCTCCGTCTGAGTTCCAGGGTGATGTGATCGCCCTGCTCAACAAGCGTGGTGCTACCATCAACGATACCGAGACCGGAGTCGATGAATTCACCATCTACGCCGATTGCAGTTTGGATGGTATGTTCGGCTTCAGCAGCAATCTTCGTGCCGCCACCCAAGGCAAGGGTGAATATACCATGGAGTTCAGCCACTACGAGAAGGCTCCTCCACACATGCAGTATGTTTCACCTACCGCTTTAACAAGGGAATATTTTCAGGGCTAACGAACCTCGTCTACAGGAAAGAGCTTATTGCCAAGTACCTCAAGGCCCAGGCCGAGCGCAACAAGAAATAGACGCCATTGTTAACCTCCCACCGCACCTTAATCTCCCCAGTGGTTCTTGCATACCACTCTCCATGTAACATTTCACCTCCACATCACCCCTACCTCGTTGAGCGCAGGCGGGGCTTGGCTCGATATCTCAATCGAGACCAGGTACAGCGCGAAACATTATAGATGGTCAAGCTTTTATTGGAGCCGTTGACGGGATCATGTATTTTCTACGCCAAGGCGCTGTCATCTTCGGAAATGTACTTTAGATTCAAGATATAACTTCTACTCTCCTGTCTGAACAATTCAATTCGCTATCAGTCGAAGCTTCTTATTCTCGAGACTCGCATATAAACAACTACATTCTATCGATAGCAAAATCTATGAAATCCAATGCACCTGAAAACAATCCACCAAACACAACGCGCTACAGAGAAAGTCATCTCAACCTACGCGACAAGACATGTCTCCGTTTAGCAGCCGCAACCAAGTAAGAGAGAAACCGCACTAGCAAGAACACGGGTCTACGACGACGCAACGTCTCCCTCTTCGAACTCCGGCAAGCCTGCACCGTGTCAGCACTCTCGAGTCTTCCAGCAATTGTGCCGGACACTCGACTTACCTACATTTGCAGGGGCAGACTCTGGGCGTGCAGTCTGCTGTGGCTGCAAGGAATCATCGTGAGCAGCCGTGCTAGGACGAGACTGGCTAGAATCAACTATATGTCCAGCCATCGGTTTGGGCGTTTGAGTCCTTTCCATGACAGCTCGCAGCGCCGCATTAGTCCCAGCAGTCCAACGAGCAGCCGAGTCGGTATAAGGCTGATTGGATGTGTCGTTATTGGGATTACCGGAATTGTCCTTTAAGGAATCCTCCACGTCGAAACCGTTTTCGAAAAAGGGCCATCGGGGTAGATAATCAGGGGTTGAAGGGGATGTCTGAATGGATTCATGGGAGGTGGCAGCTTCAGTCGGTTCTACCGTGGGATTTGGAATAGATGGAGAGCTCGAGGTAGACCCAGATGATATCCCTGCAGGACGAAGGTCGATGTCGCCCGGGACTAGTTTCGTCCACATGGGTTGGTCTTCTTTGTCTCGGATCTGGTAGTATTTCAGAATGGCCACGGCTATATCGGTATAGGAGTCGTTGAGATTGACCATTCGGGTAAGTCTATTGTCCAAGTGGTGATCGCGTTCATAGAGGATGTCGACGAGGAAGAGCCCGATTTCGCTGGCGGGGACTTTGCATTTGGCCCACGATGTTAGCATTTGGCGTAGACGGTGATTACCATCCAAGTCCCAGACTAGCGTATCTCGCCAGTGGGAATTATCTCCTAGAGTTGGGCAGATGGAAGAGTTGGAGGATTCATGATGGTTTTCAGCTTGCAGTTCAGTCATGGAAACAGACTAGGGTTCATGGTTCAGTCGTCTTCATGGTTTTAGGGTATAGATCACTTTACCTGGGTACAAGCATGAGGATGTCCATCATGATCAGTGGTAATTTGCTCGCTGGTCTGGGACTCTGCGGGTTTAGATTCTAAAGATTCAGTCATGCTTGACCAGTCATCACTTAGTGTCCAGGAGTCTGATTCTGATTCATCAAGTTGTACTGGATCAATCAACATGAATCTTTGCTGTTCCTTAAAAGGTTTCATAATTGGAATAGAGATGTACTGCTGATTGCTCTTTAATAGTCAAGATCAACCAGATATTATTGGCAACGATATGCTGAGAACGTCAACTGATGAAGAGAATCCCGGCTATTTTATTATGACAGACACCAGACAAAGTACTTATATACAATGGAATAATCCGACAAAGGAGACCGGAATTGGTCAGTGGATCATTGTCAAGTGTAGCAAGCATGAGACAAAGAAAACTGGCCTTGGTGAAGCACTTACATTGTCTCAGTGAAGGAAATGGTGTTGAGTCTTGCTGATGGTAATATAGAAGTCCGACGATGAGACAATGTTCTAATTAAACAGATAGAATGTAGGTATGTACAGGTAGTGCAAAAGTATGAAATCCAAGGGATGTGATGCAGCTAATTCATCATTACAACGTTTATGTGCCATGCAATGAGTAAAACCCAGCAGCTCCAGGCTGAAGAGTATGACACTATCAAATGCCCAATTGGAGCATCGAAAGTTCAAGAGAAAAGATAGCCCTCGAGGTCAAGCTTCGACACAACGTCCAATCAAAGCCAAAGTATCCATCGTGCTCCCGAGAGAGCGCCTCGAAAAATGCTGCGCACAACTTTGAAAGCCATGACAATCAGCCATACCCACCACAACATACCCACCAGCGCCCACTCAAGCACAACAAAGCCTGCTCGTCGTGCGAACCGGAGACGTCGCCGACGTTTTCGAACGCCCTTATCAAGAGCGTCGCTCAGTGATTTGACAGCAAGAGTGCTGGTGCTGTTGAGTTGGACACATAGCTCTTCGGCATCATCGGCCGTCGCTCGGACGCGAGGTGTGAGAGACTGAGTGACTAGGGTCTCCAACTCCTTCAACTGCGTGCGCAATGGTGATGATGAGGTTGTGGCAAAATGATGCATCGATTGCTGGAACGAGTATTGAGATGTTTCAAAGCGCCGCAGGAGACTCTGGGCGGCCAAATCGAATTCACCAATTCGAATCACACGGGGAATGGATGTATCTGGCCCAAGGGAACTTTGCAGCCAGTGCGGGGGAGGCTCACGGACACTATATGCTCGCCGGGTAATCTCGCAAGCCTTAATTCCAGATGATAGGAGCAATGCTCGGGTCCGTTCAATCTCGGCCTTGCCAGGGACTCCGGTATCACTCAATGTGTGGAGGCTTCGATCAGAGATACTCCAAGCACGAGTCGCGCCCGTGAGATGAGGACGCCTTTCTGTAGATGATGCTGGAGATGCCCTCGCCTGAGCAAGTCCAGTGACAGGTGGGCGCGTAAGACTAAAAGGTACTGTTGAATCCCTGATCACATGTGGCCTCGTACGACCCCGAGACTGGAGGGGAGAGCCGAAATCGAGAGTCTTACTGCGAGGTAAAGTCGTTTGCATACGAGCTCCATCCTCGTCTTTTTTCCGCGATGCAGAGGCTCGTTCACGAGGACCAACACCCTCAGCTGCACCTGCAACGGTCGACTGATTCCGCTCGTCTTGTCGTAAAGGTGATGTGAAGCTGGGCAAAGATGGAATAAAGTTTCTGGAGGATGCGCCTTTGTCTGAGTCCCGACGTGTGAGGCGTCCGGGGGTTCGCCCTTTGGGGGCGGAGCGCTTGTCAAATCTTCGTTCATCTTCATCGGAATCATTCTCGTCGGAACCAAGTGTAGTCGCAGAAGACGACTTCCGGGAGTTGGGGATTTGATCTTTCTTCAAAATCATGTCCCCAACCTTGGACACTTCGTTTCCAACAAGTTCGGCTATTCGACCTGGACCTTTGAAAATCCCTCGTAGTTTAGACTCAGGCAGATTCTGACTTTTGCGCGCTCGTTCACTCTCTCCCCGGTGGCTGTCTATAGCATCTTGATCATCAGGAAAATACGATGATACAACATCAGGCATAGGACTTGGCTCGAGCTTGGATGTGCGCTGGACGCTCTCGGCTGGGGTCGATGAGACCTGGTGAGACGATTCTGGGTCTTGAGTTGCATTCTCGCGCTTTCGCTGTTCTCTATCGCCAAGCTTACTCTTGCTCCGTTCATGACGAGTGACGATCTTGTGGCGAAGTCCTCTCTTTGCTGGAGAAGGCGAGCGACTAGGAGGAGGGGACAAATTGACTGTGATGCTGGGAAAATAACCAGCTTGAGTCGGGGAGTTGGGTGCAGTGCTGTCCATTCCCTCCAACGACATCCTTGGGTTGTAATGGTCCTCTACACTTCCAATCGAAGAGAGGGACTCATTTCGGCGACTCTGGCCTGTTTTTGTGTCGATGGACAAAGGCCCTGATGGACTTTCCACATCCAGGGAAGCTGAAGCGGACAAATTACCACGAGGGCTTTTGATTCGTGTTCGATAGGCTTCACTTTCGGCATCCAGCTTCTCAGGAACCTTTCGATGCTTCGAAGACCGCTCACGATGCAAGGACTGCCGTCTTTCAGCACTAGAGTCACTTGAGATACTGCCCGAGCGCATCCTTACTCGATCCCACCTAGATCGTTTCCGAGACGTCGAAGCACTGCGGCTTTTGTGGTAGCGTGAACGGCTCCGAAATTGATTGCGTTGTCTGCCACGTCCAACACTCTGGAACTCGGGAGCCAGTGCAGGGCGATAACTTGACATGGAAGTTGGGCGAGAAGACGGACTATCTGCGACACGATTATTCATCTCCAAAGATGAACGCTGTTGTAAAGCAGACGAACTCGGTTCATTGTCCACGAGAGCAAGCTCCGATGGATCCGGGTAAACATGGTTGCCATCCTTGTCAACGATCTTCGTCTTGTTGGTTCCATCTTCAACCCAAGCAGCATCAGCAAGAAGCTCCGCGGGGGTAATCTTCCAATCCAGACGCGGTCGAGGCGCAGCTTTAGTGCTATTGGTTCGGCTGACGCGCCGAAGACTCGATGGAGGCGAGCCAGCAAACATGTCTACATCGTCAGGTTCCCCAACTGATCCACGGAATTGTCCTTGGCGGAATGGGGGAAGTTTGATCGAATGGTTCCATTCGTAGTCTCTGTCGCCGTATTTTTTGTCAATTGAATTGACCCATTCATGAACGTTCTCAACGTCGTGCCATCCCGCTGCCTCTGCATCAATTGGGCATTTCTCTCGGTATCTGATTTTCCGATTACGAATCATCTGCAGTGGATTATATCCGCGAGTGGGTGATGAATTGGAGCCTGAGGCATGGGAGCTTTCATGGTCAGCGCCACCTCCGGTGCTTCTAAGGGGCGGAAGCAGAGGAAGTAGTCGCAAATACTCATGAAACAGGTCAAAATGTCGTCGAGCTTTCTCCGCACGAGCAAAAGTGCTGTCAGAAAATTCGTACTCCCGGCTATCGTCCACCACGTCGGCCGGTAGAAATTCCACCACTGGAGATTGCTCGCTCAGTTTAGTAGCCTGTGCCGTTTGATCACCCGACTGGTGGTTATAGCTTGCATACGAGATGTCACGGTTTGCATCGTACCCTCTCGAAGATGACGCGCGGGCATCCAGAGGCGGTCCAGCCGGCTGAGAAAGAGAAATTGGGCGTCTTTGGCCGGGGGCCGGGGGCAGCCCAGAAGCAGTCCTTCTTCGTGACTCATTCAAATTCAAAGCCAAATTCACAATCTGCAGAGAGTCTTTATCCAGGCCAGGTGAGGGCTGATCCGGGTTGTTCGCCCCGCTTGTCGCGCGTGGCGAGGTTGTGGGCGCCTGCGCATCTGGAGAAGGCGTCGGATTTTGTCGGGCGGTTCTTGTGCTTGGTGATGTGGTCGCGGGGTTTGATTCAGACGCAGAATCCTTGTGCCGGGCCCATGGAAAGCGTGATCGTTTCTTGTGAACTATAACGTCGGCGTCGGGCGCACTTCGTTTCTCTGCCGATGGCTCGGAAGGACGATGGCGGTGCGAAGTGACCCTTGAGCTCTTCGAACGAGATATGGAATCGAGTAAAAATCCACCAGAGGTTGGTGTCCTGCGATGCCCAGAAGCCCTTCGGTCGCCCTCTCGGGAGCTGCTGCCCAAGGTGCTTCCTTCCAACTCCCCGCTCATTCGGCCGTCGCTCATTGGGCCTGCTGCCCGTCGCAGCGAGCCCTCATTGGATTGATTGACAGGGGGCTGGCTGCCCGTTGATGTCAGTCGCTGCTGTGCATCCAAAGGAGACATCGAATCCCACGCTGGGCCTGTAAGTGGAGCAGACAACAAAGGAAGGGAAATGCGAGATGCTAAATGAGCGCTCCCGTCGATGAGGCAAAAGACATCGCTTGCCAGAAAAGCGCAAGCATGAAGATGAGCGAGAGTCAAGTCAAGAGGATATAATGAGCGTTGATCTCACTCTTTGCATCGGCATCTGCACGTACGTCAGCCGTGATCTACATCGGAACTGGAATTATTTGGGGCCGAAGGCACTAGCCCGATTGGGCATCTACACAGGGTCAATCTTTCTGTCCCTCGATAGAACTGGTTGCTTTGGCATGATTAAAAACTTGGAGGATGATTTTATTTCCGCTTTATTGTCAGGGGATATTACATTGCTTTGGAGCCTCGATTACCCATGAATGTTCACATAGGAAACGGTTCTAGTATTCGAGTCTAACGCAAAAGTACAACTAGACGTACAGCTCCTGTAAGCAAGACGAAGATATACAGGACAAGTCGAAATTGGCTTCGCTAAATATGTGCTTACTCCACCCGCAAGCACTGGAGACGAGCTTCAGTCTCAATGACCTAGAAAAAGAAATCATGTTAGACATAAAAGGCATAAACAATCATGTGAGTCGGGCGCCTACCTCAAGAGCCTGCTTGACTTCAAGCACTCTACGCACGTCACCGAGCCAGTCCTTGCTCAGAATCTTAGCCCAGCCCTGGAGACCGTTCATCTCACGAGCAGCAGCGTCCACGTTACCCTCCTCGAGCAAGTTCTCAGTTCGAACAAGAATGCTTTCCACGTCATCACCGTTGGCAAGGGCGTCCTTTTTGAACATAACCTTGCTCAGGACCATGCTGGCAGCGTGGCTAGCAATACCGGCATCCTCCGGGAGTAGACTAGCCTTGCGAACCTCGCTTGCGACTCGGCGGAATCGCTCCATGATCTGAGAAGTCGAGGGAATTCCACGCTGGTAAGCAGTTGGGTTGATGGATGCAATGGCAGCCTCCACCACGGGATCATCAGCTGCCAGCTCCTTGACGGCAACCAGTTCACGGATGAAGGGACGAGGGGTTTCAGAACGCTCGAGAACGGAGCGAACCGCATCGACCGCCACCTGAAGCTGCTGGGTCTTCAGGTTGGTATCGATCACGGTGCTCCAGCCAGAAGTCAACTTTTCGAGCTCGGAAATGTTGGCAGTCAGCTCATTCAGCTTGCTGAGACGGCCCTCGCGCTCGCGTTCGACTAGATCTTTGACTTCATGAACGTATTTACGGTTCAGCTCAATAGCCTGTTCCACAAGCTCATTCTTCAAACGCTGCTCAGAAAGCTCCTGGGCGCGAAGGAGCTCGGTCTTGATTTTTTCTTGGTAAGCCATAGCAAGCTTCTCGCGCTCAGACTCGAATTCCTCGCGGAATTGAGCGATGTCAGAAGCGCGCACCTCCTCAACATTGCGAAGGAATTCCCGAGCAGACTCATCAAACGTGGCATGCGCCTTGTTGATTTCCGCCTGGGCAGCATCGCGAACTTCGGAGCGAATCGCAGAAATTTTTTCGCCAATCTTCGACAGCTCTTCCTTGGCCTTTGCAACTGGTGCAGAGTATTTCTGAGCATTCTCATCCCCACCAATGACGGTTACCAAGTCATTGAAAGTTTTGACCAATTCCTGCACCACTCCCTCATCACTATCCTGTGATTGTAGCAGTTGGATGGTGCTTTCAGAAACGGCGGGTTGTCGAGGCTCGTCAAGTGAAACTGGCTTCTTTTCATCCTTTGCAGGGGGATTTTGATCCTTCTTGCCCGTTGACTTGGCAGCCGAGTCCTCCTTTGCCTTCAGAACAGCCGCCTCTCGCTCCTCGGGCTTGGCATTTGCGCTCTTCATTTGGCCTTCATGGGCCTTCGCGCTCATGTGAGGCCCACCCTTGGAGACATCGCTTCCCGCGTCTTCTTCGTGAGAAACCTTCCAAGAAAGACCGCTTTTGCTGGGAATGGTGACTGAATTGCCCTCATCGCGAGGAGCAGCAACGATGCGGTTCGAGCGTCGAGACGCATTGGGAAACCGGCGGTAGAAGTCGCGCTCTTCAAAGTAAAGAACGCACTCCTCTCCGTATGGAACATACTCGGTAAAGAAGTCGTGGAAGTTGTCTGACTTCAGAGCGAGGAAGACGCTACCGCCATAGGCAATACCGGAAGTGAGGATCAGGTAGAGCAAGAAACGACGGAAACGACCAGTTTTGGGAGCAGGCGTCGCAGGTGACACAGGAGGAGTGGGAGAATCTGACAATGGAAGACGGGTTAGCGTGATGGTGAAAGATGACGATGAAGGCGCTAACGATACCTTGCTGTGGGGGCTTCGGAACCTCGGGGGGAACTGTAGTCGATGAAGGGGTAGCTGGGGTTGGGCCGTCGGAGCTAGGAGGCTTAGAATCGGCGAAGAATCGCTGTTGAAATGTGAATGTTAGGCGGGAATAGACTGGCACATGAGCAGGGCGTCGTACCTGTCCCGAGAGCCGGCTGCTGGCACCGGCTTTCGACAACCATTGCGAAGGAATTCGTTGGCGACCAGGGGCCGACAGCAGCTGCCGACTTGGGGCAATTGAGGAGCGCAGCATGACGAGCTGCACAATCGCCAGATAGCGGGGAGAGTGTGAGAAGGTGGATGATTAGGAAAACGGAACAGTCGATGTTCAGTCGCGATCCGGCCCGATGATTCTGCGGGCGGTCAAGTCCGATTTTCCCCCCACAGCGAGGGCGCTTGTACTCTGCGAGGTAATTAATTCCAGTCAACAATGCCTATGAAAATGATGAATTACAATAAATAATATATTATGGGATTGATCCTCAAGAATGGACGATTGGGGCTGACTTCCGAGGCACGGTGGCTCTTCGGTCAGATGCAGGTTAAGCAAAGTCTCTCGTTTATTAAGAGCAAGGACTAAAACCAAAGCTATCATATAGTTTTGACATGATGCCCGCTTCTCAAGAGTCCAACCTGACTATATCACGAAAACAACTGAAGACCCTTATACAGTTGAAGAAATGTATTATCTGCGCATAGCATACTGGGAAAGGCTCGGGGAAAGGAACAGCAGGGATAGTAACAGTTGCAGAATCCAGCCCATCAAGATAGGAAAAGAAGTAGATGCAGACGCCAGGGTGGAAGGAAAAAGAGATACAAGGGAGATGGAGAAAAGGTCAGGCGACTCTTGCCACAGCATGTCTAAAGACAAGTTCCAGATGCGCCCGTGGAAAGAGTAGAGGTTCTTTGTTGACGGCAGACTCGGCCATCACCCGAAACGTGAGGCGATGGGCGGGACGCGCAACCTTCAATGATCAAGAGCAGACCGAGATGAAGTGGATGAAAACAGATCCGAGAGTCGAGCTCTCGAGGTGAGATAAGGAAGACCCAAGTCCGGACAACAAATTCAGGAGTGACAGCGACTATACCGGGACCAACTGTCGGGAGGATGGTGACCACGTCCTTGGTACCGGTTCAAGGACGAGGGGAAAGTGAGCAATGACTCATTGCATGGGAGAGACCCAAATGTAACGACTTTAACAGTTGCATGCACCAGCACCCTGGGTACCGGGTGCTTCGGGTCGCAGGTCAACCCCAGGCCGTGGAGCTGTTCGCAGGTTCCGAGGGCCGGCCTGTTCGAGAGGCAATTTCTTGGCAATTGCAGTGAACAATTCCCGCACGTTGGTGGAAGATTTGGCCGAAGTTTCAAAAAAGAGGAGGCCGGCTTCGCGCGCATACGCCTCGGCGTCCGCCTCGGGAATGGCCCGCTTGTCGGGACTTTCTGTCACTAAATCGAGCTTGTTGCCTGCCAGAGCGATCACGATGTTCTCATTCGCCTGCCGCTGGAGCTCTTTCACCCAAGACTTCGCCTTATCCAACGATGACTACCAAGGTAGAAAACCAGTGTGATTAGCCACATGTCTCTTAAAGGGAGCACATTTAGACATACCGCTTGCGTGATGTCATAGACAACGACGGCACAGTTGGCGTTGCGATAATACATAGGAGCTAGTGATTTATATCTCTCTTGTCCAGCCGTATCCCAGATTTCAAACTTGACCGTAGTGCTTTCATCGAGGGAGATGGTCTGTGTCAAGAACGCGGCGCCGATCGTGGACTCACGGTAGTCATCGAATTGATCCTGGATCGTTTGTTAGTGCCTGATAGCTTTATTTTCGATGATTTTGGGCCATCGATGCCTTCGCGACAGAGGCGTATCCAAGCTTACCTTGACGAATCTCAACACCAGCGAACTCTACCGAATCGGTACTCTGTTAGCATCCAAGCATGAGACATGACGAGTATATCCCGAACCTTTCCGACGGCAGACTCGCCTGATCGAAGACAAAGAAGTCAGCATGCTCTATCTTCACAGATCTCCCGACACGGAGATCACTCACCGAGCAATACGAGCTTAAACTGGGCGAATTTCGCCCCCGGGCGGGCTCCAGCCGCTGGTCGGGAAGCCATAGCCACAAGGATTCTGCGAACTGTAGGGAAGTTGAAGTTGTCGGAGAGGATAGGTGGGAGTTCGTGTGAACCGGTCACAAATCGAAGAGGATGAGGAGAGATCAGAAGGTAAGGCAGATGCAGTGGATGACGGAAGGGCCCAGCCACATGAGCAGCGGGGCGGTGTGGCGCGAGTTTACTGTGTCACGCCTCAGTTTACACTTGGGACTCGGTAATTGCTACAAATCTATACAATGATGTAGCTCGGCAAACAGAATGGAATTTATCAAAATGGCAAATTACAGTTGCTTAGAAATTACTCCGCAGCTCCCGGCTAATTACTCATTTACTAGATCCTAAATCGAGCGCCCACAGTTATTATGTTCTAAAAAGACATAGACAGACGGTGGACAGCAGGCATAGTACCTGAGCGCATAATCATTGTTGCATTCGAAGATCTGCGGGGCTCAAAAGTCAGTCGGTACTTGGCCATCTTGCAGCTTAAAGGGCCATGTTTGCCGTGACATATTATCGATATATATATAGCGTAAAGTAAATCCAACCAAACTTATATGGACCACATTCCAATTTCTTATAATTCCCCTGGTCAGTATTTCGTAGTCAGAATTTAGATGCCTCAATGTTGGTGGTCGTCCGTCTCATACGATTTATACATGTTTTGCATGGGAGGACAAAAGATTTCTTTTCGACCAACTCCAACAAGAACAGTCCAGAGAAGAAAAAATACTATCAGAAACTTTTGTACCTGATGCTAATCATCCGGAAAAAAATATACCAATTTTGATATAATTCCATAGCAATTTCGAAGTTCCAAGAAGACCAAAAACGGCCGTTCGATTATCTATTTGCGTGGTAATTATTACAAGACGACTACCATAATAGTTGATGTTCACGAGTTGCAGTACAGGTTCAAGTCTCAGTCGAAAGGCCATAAGAATAGATGTTACACTAATGATGTGTATGTCCGAGGCCCCCGGCTTACCATATTGAAGAATAAGTCGATAGCCGATAGTGTATTATTGATAGTCGGAAGATAATCAGTCCTCTCCAACATACTTATTCAAGTTGGACCATCTTCTTGTTCTGTCAAAACTTGAAGCTCACACTCCGCGTACAAAAACACCTCCGGACTCCCTCAGCCTCCCATTCTTCGGCGAGGCCCGGGCAATCAATGAATGCTTCAAGGTTCAGCCAGGCTCGCTTAAGAGCGATTTGAGGCTGAAATAGCGAAGAAAGGTCTGTAGTCGCTGTTCCAACCTTCTAATATCAATGGTGCACTTTAATAGGTGAGAGAACGTCTTGAAATGCTGTGGTTGTGTAGGACCTGGAAACCTAAAAGGCTATTGTCGATTCTTTTATCTCATTTATGCTATATTTTAAATCATACCACAAGAAATCCATTCAAGGTCTCTTTTACTCGAAAGAGTTTTGGGAAATAAGACTTGGTCTCTATATACAGACCCGGAGGTCAAACCACAATTAATGACATGTTTCATTAGGTAAATCACCGAGCAGTCACTTTCATCGAGACCGTGGAACCTGTGCATTATACTAGAGGAATTGAATAGAAAGACACCAATTGGTAAGATTAAAACCGCAATTTGGTGAGGGAAGAGCCTCTCTGATGGGATGGTGATTTCGTGACAACCACGAATACAGTGACTCCGTGTGAGATAGCATAATGACAGAAAAGGAGTAAACAATTCAGGCGCCGACATACTCCGTACACAAGACAGAAGGTTTCACAGGACGCCCAGTCCCAGGATCATTATCGGATTATACGAACGGCACAACATGCGATATCAGATACGTCCTACTCCGTATGGGGTAAGCACATATATATCGTCTATACTCTGTACAGGCAGGTACCGAATACACGACACACAAATCCTGCCCCCAACATACTGGTATGATCATTCTCTCCGAGAACCCCATGACTACTCCGTACTAGGAGGCGCTTAAGAGCGGCCCCTAAATGATGGGATGCCAGCTCCCGAGGTCCATTGTCTAGACCCCGTCAGGGCCGTCCTTCAGATGCCTATCACACCCGGCTGAACATGAGAGTCAATGTCTGTACGGGGTATGCACTGGTTAATCTCTAATGGACCCGGGGTTTGGTCCCAAGTCCCAGCCTTGCCGGCATCGCCCAAGCCGCAAGTGTCGGGATCCGAGCCTTGCGGGATCCAAGCCATAGATGCATATGGAGGATGATTATCCCTATCCTCCGGACTCCGTAGATTCCTCGCAATTTCTTTTCAACGCTAACGGTTTCATCCCCTGAATCAAGATAAACACTACATGTGGAACGAATATAAATAGTAAGTCTTGTGCCCTCCACCATCTTCACTTAGACTACTCTGTACTCTGTACACTCTGAACGCGTTATATCCATCCGGCTCTCAAGAAGAATTGATACGCACCTAACCCATCCTCCCACCATGAGATTCCAAATCCCTACACTCTTCCTCATGGCGAGCATCACCGCTGTCCAAAGCGCCTCCCCTCCCCCAATCAACGGCGAGGTTTATTTATTCTTCGAACCGACCTGCCAAATGGAGAATAAGTCGTCCAAAGTCGACATGTACGAAGGGGATAAATACGAGGCGTGCCACAATGCGAACGCATTAAAAGCGCTACTTGCCCGGTATGATAACACGAAAACGACTTTGATGGTCGACTACGGCACGAGGGATTGCTCGGGAGAACTAGTCGCAGCCGGCCCTGATGCTTGCGTGGCAAATCTTCAGTCTTGGAAGATGGTACGGAACTAAGTCTCGGTATGTATGTGAAGTACCCTGTGATGGGGCCATGAAGCTAATAGAGACTGCTGTTGTCGTTTGAAGACAGATGTGCGATCTGCGAGAAGTGTTGACAAGGAGAGGAGGATGTCAAGTTGGCTAGCTAGTAATGATTACCACTTTCTGCTTTAATCTAATCACTGAGAATATTTCTATTTATAAACAGTGTTATGTACCGACCGACAGTAGGTATCTCACTCGTTTTGGGCCCACGCCCCTTGAACCCTTCGGGAGCCCCTTTTAAATAATTTTAAAACGATTGATCCATCGAATGAAGATTGGAAATGGCCGAGAATGGCCCTCCGCCAATGGATTGATCTTATCTGTGCCCGATGATCTGGGTTATTGACTGGCAGCTGAATGGATGATTGAACATGATCAGCTTCCCAATAATAAACAAAGTTCAGACGTCTCTGGTACATTCCAATTATAATTGGGTCGTTTTATGTTTGGGATATTTATAGATCTAGGCCATAACAGAACGAGGCATGAGAAGAGTGATCACTGTACATGTAATAGCAGCGAGGTACCCTACCTACTACACGACAACGAAGCGAGGCAAAAACTGTGTGTAGCATCCGGATATGGGTATCTAGGCATGAACTAATTATTATTATGAGAATTATTTATAAGAGCGTCTTTGCTCCCACCTACAATCTACTTTCTCAACAAGGCTTTGTGCAAGTAAAGCTGTGAATCGATGTCAATGATGATATTTTATTTACGGTTTAAATTCGTTCAGAATTGATGACTCCAAATTACTCGGTAACGATAGGAGTAACAGCCACGGCGCTCTGCTGTTTTGTGAAAGGTGCCGCAAAACCATAGGTTTTGTAGCCCTGTGAGTAGTCCTTGCCCTCTTCACGTTCTGTAAGACAATATTAGCATGTTCTTCTTACTGAACTCAAGGAGAGACTCACCATGCTCGGGCGGGAAAGCCTCCATCCGATGCTTGTAGTACTTCTCTCTCAAATCCAGGCCATCACTCTTGGAGTGGAATGTAGCATAGAGACTCGACCGGCTCTTGTCAGTCT
The DNA here is from genome assembly GCA_037042135.1 of Penicillium sp. PG113-03A. Taxonomy (NCBI): domain Eukaryota; kingdom Fungi; phylum Ascomycota; class Eurotiomycetes; order Eurotiales; family Aspergillaceae; genus Penicillium; species Penicillium sp. PG113-03A. The sequence goes on along the minus strand of JAXQJW010000139.1, from coordinate 153,390 downwards.
TGTTCGACGCCGAGCGATGGGCCAGATGGGAACCAAAGATCAGCATATCCCCAACTTCCAGCGGGACTGAAGTCCACTCGTGCGAGTTTTCCCATTCAGAGGTGATCTGGTGGCTGTCGGACATCTCGACATCCATCTTGTGCGATCCACGCACAACTTCCAGGTAGCCGTTCTCGTGCGTGGCAGCATCAATGGCAATGTTGGCTGTTACGTGCTCGATACGGCCGATGTGATCGTATGCCGGTGCATCAAGGTGTGGCTGGAAGCCGTTACCGAAGGGCTGCTTGTAGTTGATTTTGTCCTTGAAGAGCAGCATGTCCTGCATTCACCAGTCAATCGTGCGACTACCAAATTATTGAATGGGGATCTGGTATACTTACATCGCCCGAGACTGCCTTGAGAATTCCGCCCAGCTTTTCACCACAGACCAGCGACTTGAAGTTCGGGTGGTAATCGATGAACCGCTCGGTGCGCATCAGTTGGCGCTCGCCATTGATGTTGATCTCGTCATAGGGCATCCATTTTCCCTTCTCGCGGGGCCACGCTTTGACCTCTTCCGTCCATTGCTTCAAGGCGACTGGGTCCACAAGTTGATGCTCGCCGACGCGCAGGAGAAGGTAACCATTCTCGTGGTAAGAGGCCACTTGTTCGGGGGTGAGGGTGTCCATGCCTGCGTGTTGAGATTGAGGCTTTGAAACGCGATCGTGAACCGAGTTGATGAGATTATGTTTGTCAGGTTGGAGATTCCTAGACTCGGCGAGGAAAGGGGCTTTTAATAGCTCGGAGAGCGATTCGCTCCTGCAAAAATTTCCCCCTCTCCGGATTTCAACGACCCCATCTGCAGTCGATTCGGAACATCCACATCTCGGACGACGAACGGGCCCCCAGTGATCGGCATTAGCTCCGGTTGACACTTGGCGCAGGCGTTCGCCGTTCGCCCCGAAACTCTCCACACAAGCCCGGTGACCCACCGGGCTTCGTGCCGACGAAGGAGCACACGCGATTCGTCAAAAGGCTGAGGTTAAATTGGACGAGAGAAGGCATACAGTACACGTGGATAACAAGGTTTGTCGCGGACGGACTTCATGCCTGCAATTCATCTGGCTCGGGGATTACGAGTGCTTCTCGCGGAAAACGTGCTACATCTATCACTATTTATAGGACGTCAAGCAGCGGAGGAGTACAAGAGTTGAGATCAGAATTCGTCAAGTTGTACACCAGGAAGAAGTCCAAAGCCTTGATCATCAAGATGAACTTGAAGATGGGCATTCCCGCAGCTGAGCAGCCTCTTGCCCCAGTGGAAGAACACACCCGAGCAACCATCAAACAACTCTTTGAGTTCCTGGATGCTCAAGGACATACGGACTATCTTGGTGAGCCAGTGACTCAACTGGAGCACTCTCTGCAATGTGCAAATCTTGCTGCTCAATCCCCAGAGCATGGAAAGGATCCAGAGGTAATCCTCGCTGCGCTCTTGCACGATGTTGGACGTTTCATCCCCGCAGCTGAGAAGATGGAGAAAATGATTACTCCGGACGGACAGTACATCGGTCGGCAAAGCCATGAGACACTCGGTGAACACTATCTACGCCAGATTGGATTCAGTGATAAGGTGTGTCAGCTTGTCGGGGCGCATGTGATGGCCAAGCGGTTTTTGGTCGCTACCGATGCGAAATATCACGATGGACTGAGCGACTCAAGCAAGAAAACATTGAAGTTCCAGGTACATAATTCTACCTCTAGCCGCGCTCTGGGACGATAACTTACAATGATAACAGGGAGGTGGCTTCACCCCCGAGCAGGTTCATGAAGCACGAAAGGATCCCCATCTCGCGGGAAAGCTTGCTGTCAGAATTTGGGACGATCTTGCCAAAGTCCCGAACTGCGTGGTACCTCCGTTGGATGCCTATAAAGACATGGCTTACCAGTGTCTCCTCGGTGAGAGCATTTCGAGGATCAAGTTGACAAAGAGTCGGGGCTAATTGATCCTTTAGATTCCCGGGCAACATTCAAGCTGCACGGCAAGGAGTACAATCTGCCAACACAGCCAACTGTTGTGATCTGTGTTGACGGATTCGATCCGGAATACTTGAAGTCTGGCATCGGACGCGGTCTTTTGCCGACTTTCCAAAAGTTTCTCAACACCGGATTCCATGCGACTGCGAAGAGCTGCATGCCCTCATTCACGAACCCCAACAATGTCTCAATCATCACAGGAGCGCCTCCAGCGGCCCATGGAATTGCAGGTAACTTTTTTCTTGACCGAGAGACGGGCGAGTCCAGCATGATCACCGACGACTCTTTGCTTCGCGGATCGACACTGCTGGAGCAAATGTTCCAGCGTGGAGTGCGAGTTGCTGCTATCACAGCCAAGGATAAGCTACGTCAAATCATTGCTCACGGCCTCGAGGGGGCTATCTGCTTTTCATCAGAGAAAGCGGCAGATTGTAGTCTGGAGGAAAATGGCATCACCGATGTGGAACAGTGGCTTGGCCAGGCCACACCAAGCCAATACTCGGGTGAATTGTCTTTGTTTGTGCTTGACGCAGGGATTAAGTTGCTTCAGGAGAAGAGATCGGACTTTTTATACCTGACACTGTCTGATTACACCCAACACAAACATGCCCCGGGGAGCAAGGAGGCCGATGAGTTTATGGGAGCTATCGATGACAGATTGCAGAGACTGGCTAGCTTGGCTCCTGTCATTGGGGTAACTGGAGATCACGGCATGACTCAAAAGTCCGACGACTCGGGGAAACCCAATGTTCTCTTCCTAGAGGAAGTCCTCAATGCCAAGTTTGGGCCGGATGCTACTAAAGTGATCTGTCCTATCACTGATCCTTTCGTTCGACACCACGGAGCTCTCGGGTCATTTGTGCGTGTGTATCTCAAAGACTTGACTCAGTTGGATGATATGGTATCCTTCTGCAAGTCACTTCCGGAGGTTGAGGTTTCTCTTAGCGGCAAGGATGCCGCACAAGAATACGAGATGCCTCTCGATCGTGAAGGGGATATCGTTGTGATTTCAAAGTCGCGTGCTGTTATTGGAAGCAAAGAGGCTGACCACGATCTCTCAACGGTGCAAGATCATTCTTTGCGATCGCACGGAGGTTTGAGCGAGCAAGTTGTTCCCGTCATCATGTCCACGCCGATCAGCGAAAGCTACCGGGAAAAGACCCAAAGCTGGAGGAACTACGACATTTTTGATCTGGTGCTCAACTTGTCATCGTGAAATTCATTGATCATGATTATGTTGTAGAAGGACCCATTGATATACCATAATGCAGCCACCACTCGTCAAAATTAGGAAAGTTAGTTTGAAAATCAAAGGTTGCCATATTCTCCATCCACCCTAGATCGAAATCGTTCTGCTGATCGATAGTCGGAGGCGTCTGATATACTGCTTGCTGGGGTGTGTGATTGGGCATATTGTTCAATAGCCGTTCTAATCCCTCGCTGATGACCACAAGAATATGCTGTCTATGCATAGAACGTGTGGTTTCCCGAAGAGCAGCCACAGTCTGAGTCACCAATGACAAGATCTTGACAGTGTCAATCCGGATCACAGTAGCATATTTAGTCGCGACCTTGAGCAGGAAGACAACCGCAAACGCGAGCATGGTGTCAAAGTACAACGGGAGCCCATTGAGAAAATACCGAAATTCAGCATCAGAGACAATCACCTGCAGAATCGACATGGCCGAGAGAACGCCAGAATTGGCAATTTCTTCGAGTTCTGGCGATAAACACTGCATGGTACTCTCTAAGGTCGGCGCACCCCGAAAAGCATGCGAGCATAGATAGAGCTTTGCGAAATGGAAGTGAAAGCCAACGCCCTTTTGCGGGTAATTACCGACGTTTTTGTTTCGTGTGAAGCTTTCGCTCCAGTCTGAGAACCAGGTATCCAGGGAGATTGAGTATCGTCGAAGCTGGGGTAAAGTCCGCGGTGCAATCGGTGTATCCACGTCGATGCCAAAGGTATCGAATACCTCGCCTAGAATGGACCATTCTTTGACCTGACTGATCAACCTGGCATCATCCTCGGTGGCATTTTCAGTCTGTAGTAATTGGTCTGCAGCCCCAATGATGAATCCTTCTCTGGACATGGGAGGTCGGCCATAGGCGACGGAAAAATGATGGTCGCACACATAAACCAGATAGTAAAGTCGGGCTTGGAGATAGCCTTCGCGGTCTCCTTTGAGGGCTTTAAAGATACCGCTATGAAGATTTATATCGGACGCAATGCGCACGGCTACTCGCGTTAGTATTTAGAACTCTTGAGCATGGTTCACATACCGTTTCCAATTAAAGCCCAAGACAACTCATGCAGCCAGAAGGCACCGATGCATAAACCACGGATGTCGTCTTCGGTCATATTCCTCGAGAACATTTGTGCCGCGACGAGAGATTTATATTCACCGTAGCAAGTGTCAAAGAGATGACCGAGAGATGGAGAATGCAAGGCGCCGACGGTGCAAACGGCTACTGTCAACAATGGCGATGCCATTCGGACCGAGTCTAGGCTGACATGGTCACCCAAAATGCGATAGAGAAAATGGTCGAGTCTCAGGTGATATGTTTCAAAGAGCGACAACGCTTCACGTAAAGAGATTCGTCCGGTGGATATCAGATCCAGACGAGGCGGAGGTCTTTTATTATATGGGAAACCTGCTCTGCCACTCTCGGAGATGCATGATGCTGGGATAGACGCTGGCCCACCTCTGGGATCCATCACCACTTCGTATGTTTGTGGTGGCTCGGGATTCTCATTTGCTTCGAGAGCCTGGCTTAACGCCGATGATTCCCTGTTGATTGCGTCTACCGGGGAACTTAGCGAGTCCTCTTGCGGCTCCGGGCCAGATTGAATAGCTTGCAACTCCGGCATGTCGACTTTGGTTCCAATCTTTGCGACAGCTTCTTCGAGGCGCCGCATCTTGCGCACTACAGAGCTCTTCCATCTATGAAGTATAAACCACATGATCATGAACGAGAGACTCGGACACTTACGTTACATCTTCTTCCAGCAATGTTTGTAAGCTTCTGTTGACACTGCATGGAAGACCTCTTTTTTTGCAGCGCGCACAGGGCACTTCGCCCTCGCGCATATGACATTTCACCTATTCGATCTATGAGATCCCGGTTATCGGCTTCCGATAATGCGATTCACCTTCTGCTTCCGACATGCTACACATGCGGTAATCTTGCGGGTGATCTCCGGTGGCTTGCGATCACCAAATGATTCACGCAAGGCACTCACTGCCAGAGGAGAAGGCAAGTCGACATCCATCTCTTAATCGAGGAATAGGAGATCGGTGATGCCGTTCTCTATCTGTTGAGTTGGCACTGTTTGCATTGAGATCACACAACCAATGAGAATAACGGGATTCGAACCAACCAGAACGAAGACTAACAGGTGGAGACAAATCTAGACGGAAATGGAGACAAAAGCAGCGGACTTCGCACCGAAGATATATCCTCCGTGGACCCGCTGGAAAACCCGCGTAACTTTCCGGGGACAAAACGACACCCACGTGGAGACAACAATTAGACCAATGAGACGCGGCTTTTTACAGCACGTTTTAGACTTGCACTACCTCGTGCCGTTTTCACCGTCGCTCATTGAATCTCAATTGTGACATTCCGCTTGCCTTTCTCGACGATGGCAGAGAGATTGTCCAGATTCGCGGTACTTCCAGCCGAGAGCTGTCATAGCTTGCCCATCAACATGTCTTGGTATTCGCTGAGGAGCGAAGTATATAACTTCAGGGCAGCAGCGGACGTCGATTGTAGAAGGCACAGCACATTCTGAAACGGAAGTCCCTCGGCCTTGATCATCTCTCTTTCGTCTGACGATACTGTTGATCTTGATCTGATTTCGTTTCAATGGCCTCCCTCGGTGCCAAATTGAGATTCGTCGCCACTGCGGGCGTCGGATTCTTCGCAGATGGTTATCTCAACCTGACAATTGGACTGGGTGAGTGGTCATAATGGATATCAGCTAGCAAAAGAAGCTAATTGGTATAGTGGTTCCCATGCTGGGATACCTTTACTTTCCTCATGGCGAGGTCGTGACAGTTGACAGCGACATCATGAAAGGCGCCTTGAGTTTGGGGATGGTCGTGGGTCAGATTCTATTTGGAATCCTTAGTGACACATTTGGTCGTCATTCGGTCTACGGAAAGGAGCTCATCATAACGATGTTTGGCACTTTACTGGTGGCCCTGCTGCCTTGGAATGGCATGTCGCCTGAGGGGGTGACAGCTTGGATTTCAGTATTCCGAGTCGTGACTGGTGTAGGAATTGGAGCTGGTAAGGAAAACCTGAGACAATGATAGACACGAGAAGCTGACATTTTTGAAGACTATCCGTTGTCTTCATCCCTATCGGCAGAGAAATCACCATTTGGCACCCGTGCCAAGCAGGTGCTGACTGTCTTCTCTAACATGGGTCTGGGGAACATGTCAGCTAGTATCACTTTCCTATGGCTACTCGCAGCATTTAAAGGCGCCATCGCCGATGATTTCAGTCGCCTGGAATGGGTGTGGCGATTACTGCTGGCCTTTGGCATCATACCTTTGGCTTTGACCCTTTACGCTCGATTGACCATGTCAGAGACAGTTGCCTTTAAGCAATGTGAGTAACCTTCAAGAAAAATCAGGAGGTAAATGCTAACAGAACTAAGATGTCAAGGATGATGCTGCCAACGAAGAGCGTGGGCTCAAGGAACAGTGGAAAGACTTCCACGAGTACTTCCGTGAATGGAAACATGCCAAAGTGCTGTTCGGCACATCAGCTTCATGGTTCTTATTGTAAGTCGGCATGGCAATGTACTTATTTCCCGTTTATCCGAGCTAATGTTCATAGTGATATTGCCTACTATGGTATCAACCTCAACCAAAGCGTCATTCTAGCGCAGATTGGCTATGCCCATGGAGCGACACCCTTCGAGACCCTGTGGAACACCGCAATTGGCAACATCATTGTTCAGGCTGCGGGCTACCTTCCCGGATACTATGTCGGTATTTTCCTTCCTGATTGGATCGGCCGCGTGCGTCAACAATTCTACTCCTGCGTCGCCATGTGCGTTCTCTACGCCATCTGGGCCGGAGTCAGCACAGAGAGTGCCAACACTTCAACCGGTGGTCTGATGACAATCTTCACCATCTCCCAACTTGTGCTGAATCTTGGTCCAAACTGCACGACCTTCCTCCTTCCTGCCGAGGTGTTCCCGACGCGTGTTCGAGGCACAGCGCACGGTATCTCTGCCGCTGCTGGAAAAGCCGGTGCCATCTTAACTGCATTTGTCTTCGGTACAGCTTTGAAAGCAATGGGAATGCCGGGAATGCTTGGTCTGTTCTCGGGTGTGATGTTCCTCAATGCTCTGGTCACACTCTTGATTCCCGAGCCTAAGAGCCACACCATCGAGGGTATCGAGCGAGGCGAACTGGATTCAGGAAAATCCTCCGCTGCGGAGTCATCCTCCAACAGTGTCACATATATTGACGAAGAGGGTGGAAAAGCTGCTTAGGCTTTTCGATGTGGAAGAGTCTTTATAGAATGTGTCCTCGCAAGATAATCGCAATTTTAGTTGCTAGGCCGGAAAGAAGATAATTTAATGACAACTATTAGTTTGCTTGGCTCCGTCTATTTATTGGCTATCATTTGCAGTCCGTTGCTCATACTTTTTCCCCTTATCTGTAGTTCAAAAAGCCGACTCAATATCTGGTCTATTATTCCGTATATGTAGTTAAGTTATACATCGACCGTTTTTTGCTGCTTCTGATTGGCCAGCATGCCTCGCCTGCTTACTCGCGATTGAGGCTAAACCCAAGTAGTGTGTTCTGAAGTGGTACCCATGTTGGAGTCAAGGAGCTTGGCTTTAAATTCACCTCAAGTCCAGATTTCGCTTTACCATCATCGAAAACCAAACAAATTTTGCTCTCCGTCGTGATCATTGCCTCTCCCCAACCATGACAACACCATTCCTAGACCCTTCCGGCAATTCTATCCCAGAAGAAGAGATCCTTGGGTATGGCCGGTCCGGTGTTGTTATTTTGAAAGGCGACGTGGCTGTTAAGCTGCCCATAAGGTACTCGCATACCTCGGACGATGAAATGGTTGAAGACATCATGGTCATCCAAAGGGAGCAAAAGGTTTACGCTCAGCTTGGACAATGTGATGGAATTGTGCCATACATATCTTTTTCTGAGAAAAGCACCCAACTTACATTTATGGAAAACGGAGATCTACGATCATATCGATCTAGGAACGAACCTTCGAAGTCTCTTCAATTATCGTGGTTCCGACAAATGGCCCTTGCTTTATCGCACATACACGATCATTCAGTCATTGTTGCAGATATTGCCTGTCGAAACATCTTGCTTGATTCCGATCTCTCCATCAAGTTTTGCGATTTCGCTGATTCCACTATCATGCCTCCAGATGCCAATATGGAAACGTACGATGATAATGGATACTCAATGCAGACTGACATTGCTCAGTTGGGCAAAGTTATCTATGAAGTCATAACTGGAATGGTCTGCGCGTTTGACCTTCACGAGATTGACGCGTTTCGAGCAACGCTGCCGCAGAGGGAAACCCTTCCAACCACGCAAGGCCTTTGGCTTGGATCTATTATCGACAAGTGCTGGACGCCAGGTGCCTATCGAAATGCCAACGAACTCCTGAAAGAGTTGAATGCTGTCTCTTTGTAGGAGTCTCGCAGCAAGGATCATTTTGTCCTTGCGATTGGGGCAGTCATGGTGGCTGCTTGGCTAGGATATGGGGGACGGAAACAGGGTGGATCTCTTGATTTGTCAACTATTCAACTTGCTTTTAGTTATTCATGCCTTGCCAAATAATGAGATTAGCTGCTGGAAACACAGAAAGAAGAAATTACATGACTCCAGTGACGGTGGATTGATTGAGGGAATGCATCCATGAAACTCGTCTGTCGAAATGGTGAATCTCATCATAATACTCCATCTTGCGAGCTTGCCTGCATAATGCGACTCGACTTGGGGCTTTTGTGGAACCTCCGGTAGAATCTATACCAATGCTGCATATTTGCGGTTCGAATGTGCCCGAATGTTGCTGAGTTAGAAGTTGTTCGGGTTGAAATCATGTGAAAGTCATATGAATGTTGATCACATGATAAAGCTCCACTTCGGACAACTGTGTACACTTGAGCCGCGCTCGATCATGTGATATTGACTGTCTCCTTTCCCGTTGCTCTCTTGTTTCACAACCGGTTCGCCATGGCGCCGCCAATTCTCCCATTTAGGGATATCAACCTGCACGCGTCGCCTTCTCATTATGCATTTACCTCGCCTTCCTCCCGCCAGGCACCGACCCTCGTGGTGGACCGGCCCACTGGTGACCTCCGGTTGAATGATGGACCCCTCCCCGGCGCGAAACGCATCTCTAGCATTGCTGGAATATTGGGGATAATCAAGTTGAAGCTAGGTGGGTCGCGATCGCAATGCCCGCCGAGTTCCTGCACTGACCATTCCAGACAAGTACCTGATCGTTATCACCAAGGCACAACCCATGGGCCGACTCCGCGGCCACATGGTGTACAAGGTCGCTTCGACGGAATTCCTGCCCATGCGCGAAAGACCTTTACATGATCGGGATGAGGATACATACCTCGCGCTGGTGAAGGACCTTCTCCGCACAGGTCCGATGTACTTCTCCTATTCTCTCGATCTTACCAACAGCTTTCAACGACAATCGCAGAGTGCCGCCAACACCCCAATGTGGAAACGCGCTGATGACCGCTTCTTCTGGAACCGTTTCATCCAGTCGGACCTGATCGACTTTAGTCTTGGAGAAAACGACACGAGTGGGATTCGCTATGGCCCCCAGCCGGGCGTGGACCCCTACATCCTCCCAGTGATGTTTGGTATGCTGCGCATCAGTCCCGCTCGAGTTCAGTCAACGTCCTTTACCTTCGCTCTCATCACACGACGGTCGAGGCATAGGGCTGGCACCCGGTATTTCTCGCGCGGAATCGACGAGCAAGGCCATGTTTCAAACTACAATGAAACGGAGCAGATCGTGATACTTAATGATGCGACGGGTGGGCTGTCAGGCTTTGCCGGAGGACAATCAATGTCCAACAGCAAACCAGGCCAGGATCTTCAAGTATACTCCTTTGTCCAAACCCGAGGCAGTGTACCTGTATTTTGGGCCGAAGTCAACAACCTTCAATACACTCCAAAACTTCAGGTCCGAGGCGTTGAGACAGCCGTCGAGGCCGCACGCAAACATTTCTCGGAGCAGATCCGTTTGTACGGTGAGAACTATATGGTCAATCTTGTTAACCAGAAAGGCCGGGAGGAACGCGTGAAAAAGGCCTACGAGCAGCTGGTTCGCACCCTGATCACTTCCACCTCCGAGAACACCGAAGCTGATGAGAAAACGCCCGAGAAGGTGCACATTCTGGAGCCAGGTATGAGACAGAAAGAGATGGATCGTTTACATTACGTGTACTTTGATTTCCATAATGAGACGAAAGGACTCAAATGGCACCGAGCGGAGTTGTTGTTGCATCGCCTAAGCGACGGCCTTGCGCAAGGCGGTTATTTCCGCGGTGTAGAAGAGGCACCAGGCGCCTCGGGAGGCCAGCTGGATATTCGGTCTACACAAACTAGCGTTGTGCGGACAAATTGCATGGATTGCCTTGACCGAACCAATGTTGTGCAGAGCATGCTCGGACGCTGGGCTGTCACACGGCAACTCACCGATGCCGGGGTCCTTCGAGCCGGGGAGAGTGCCAACGATGACCGAGGGTTCGAGGAACTGTTTCGGAATATTTGGGCCGACAATGCGGATGTTGTCTCCAAGTCATATTCAGGCACGGGTGCGCTCAAGACGGATTTCACACGTACTGGCCAGCGCACGCGTGCTGGAGCACTTCAGGATTTGAGTAATTCTATTACTCGGTACTTGCGCAACAACTTCATGGATGGACCGCGGCAGGATGGCTTTGATGTTTTCTTGGGCACCTATTTCCCCTCAGACTCAACCTCTTCGAACATTCAGCTGTTTTTCGATCGACGGCCGCTTGTGGTTCAAGCCATTCCGTATGTCTTTGCCGCGAGTCTTTTCATGATACTGGTGGCTACCTGTACCCGGCAGCTGCCAGATGCCGCTGTCTGGCCCCTTCGGATTTTCATGGTTTTCTGGCTGGTTGTTGGCGCTTATTCGTTCCGCTTCATCCACGGCCATGGCATGCTCTACGTAAGTTTGCTCGAGTCCTCTTGTGACATCTTGCGGTACTAACCAAAGAACAGGTGAACTGGCCAAAACTCAATACTCCTGTTGCTGGCGCGGAGGGCTATCAAGATGCTCTCGTTAAAGCACGGTCTGATCCGATTATTGGTCAATGGCTTCCATCGAGACGGCACCAACGGGGTGTCAGTAACGCCCGGCTTGCTTTCCTCGAGGAAGGAAAGACCAGGATTGAATAAACTTACTTTGAAACATGCGATGGCTCTCATTCTCCCATGCTCTTTGTTTTCACATATTCATCTACCTTCATGGCTGTATGTCTTATCACTGTCCCCTTCACTTTCTTGACCATGCTCCAAGTCTTTTTTTTCCATTTGTTACTGTTCATGCCGCAAGGCTTCATTACCTTTCTTCCAGATGCATCTCTTTTCGCATCTCATAGCATCCGTTCGCTATGATTTTACTGTTTTGATGTGGCGGTTCTTCATTCATCCGCCACTAGAGTCTAGATCATGTTCGGGGAATGCAGAGTACATAGCCAACCTATGTCTAATGAAGAAAGTATCGACAAGGTATGATTAACTACAAGAGTTGAAGACATTGAGGTGTCATGATTCAATTTAATAAATCCCATCTCGACATTGTATGATTCGAGACAGTATACGCAGTGTAGAAGTAAATGACGGATCTTATCATCCTTCTCACGTGAGATTCCCGTTATCGCGACCGGGGCTTTCCCGAGGAGAGCTTGAGCGGGACCAGAACCAGATCATTTCTCGAGCTGCCAGGGTTTTTTGTTGCAATACCCTCGCTGGCTCCGTTTAAACAGCAGGCACGGGTCCAATTGTTCATGAGAGCGGCCTGGAGGTGCTTTCGCTGGTCCTGTTCACGGCGGCGAGTGTCGACTCACTTGCCCAAGATGACCCGCACATATGAGGTATGTCTTAAAGCTGTTTGCCTGTTCGCCCTAGACCGGCGGTTGCTGCAGAGCTAGAGCAATCCTTGTCGATCCGATGTACTGATCTACGCTGTGCCTAGGCTGCCATTGCGGCGCTCAATTCCTTGCAGACAAATTATGCGATCGTCAAGGAGCTCCAACAATCTACTTCTCGGAAGGACCTGAATGAGCGCTCTATTCCTGAAACAGTTGAATGGCTCCGTCGCATTGGCTACAAAGTATGCCAACCTCGAAGTTCGCATTGGCAATAATTGAGGATTCGCGCTGACCATGGAACCTTTTTGACTACTAGCCGTCAGATCTCGACCAATTGAACCCAATCCATGTCGCTGGGACCAAGGGAAAGGGTTCGACCGCCGCATTCATCTCGTCCATCTTATCCCAGTATACCAGGTCGGAATCTACCTTACCGACTCGTCACCTCCACAAGATCGGACTCTACACCTCCCCGCATCTTCGGTTCGCTCGCGAGCGCATTAAGATCGATAATGCACCTTTATCAGAAGAGCAGTTTGCTCGGTATTTCTTCGAGGTATGGGACCGGCTTGAGGAATCAGCCAAGTTGGCCGGTGAAGACCCCGCCGCACCGGGCACCAAGCCTCAGTATTTCCGCTACTTGACGTTGATGGCCTTTCACACCTACCTCAGCGAAGGTGTTGATGCAGCTGTGGTTGAGTGTGGAATTGGTGGGCAGTATGACTGCACGAACGTGATCGAGCGACCTAAGGCTACTGCAATCACTAGTTTGGGAATTGATCATACCGCGATGCTGGGTTCTACAATCGAGGAAATTGCATGGCACAAGGGCGGCATTATCAAAGCCGGCGCAAAATGTTTCACCGCACCTCAAGCTCCGACTGCAGAGGAAGTGTTGTCGCAGCGTGCTCAGGAGAAGGACACCCAGCTGAGCGTGGTGGCCAACCACCCAGATCTTTGTGCTGGCGATAGCCAGGTGAAGCTTGGATTGGCGGGTGATTTTCAGTATACCAATGCTTCATTGGCAGTTGCGGCAGCCGCGGAGCTTTTGAGAAAGACCGGCGTGGCTGAAATCCCCGAGAATGTTATGTCCGAGCCTCTTCCCGCCCTCTTCAAGACTGGTCTTGAAGAGACACGTCTTGGTGGCCGGTGTGAGACTCGACTTGAGAAGAATGTCGCATGGCATATCGATGGAGGCCACACACTAGAGAGCATTCGACTGGCTGGCCAGTGGTTTGCCTCGCGGATCCAGGCCGAGTCGTCGTCGAGCGAAATTGCCTCTAAAAAGCCCCGCATCCTAATTTTCAACCAGCAAACCCGCAATAGCACAGCCCTGGCACGGGCACTACATGAAACCCTTGCCGCGGCTTTGGAATCTACATCGCCTTTTACTCACGCCTTGTTCTGCACGAACGTCACTTACAAGCAGGCGGGTTTCCGGCCGGACCTGGTCAGCATGAATACGAGCTCCGATGATCTTGAACTTCTTCGCGTGCAGAAGTCTCTTGCGGAGGCGTGGAACTCCATTGATCCTCATGCCCACACGCAGGTTTTCGGGACGATTGAGGAGGCCGTTGACTTTGCAAGGGAGATCGCGGCTCAGGAACGCAAGGTCCTCGACAAGGATGAGGCGCCAGTTGTGACTTTTGTCACGGGCAGTCTGCATCTTGTGGGTGGTTTCCTCGATGTGATTGAGACCAAGCCATACGCCGAGAACTGATCGATGTTCATGTTGTATTATTTCCCCCGACCAGCATGTATGCTACCTTGGAAGTCCATATCCCTGCGTGGATCTTGTATCAACACTTGAGATACTGTTTTATAGCGCAATGGCGGCCATAGAGGTGTTTGTGGATTTCAACAATTCGATATCCCTAATTTTGCTATGCATTTGCCAATCAGAAGATCTCGATCACTTTTCTGTGTAGATTTGCCCGATCTCGTAATAGAATTCATTGCTATGTAAATAGCCAGGCACATGACATGCTGAGAAATCTTCCCAGTACCATCAACTCGAGCGAGAGATTCTGTGTATTCCTTTTTTTTATTCACTGATTTCTACATTTTACCTTGTTCCACCACAAGCCACTTAAAAAGACATCGGCATTCTTCCCCACCGATCCGCGTTGCGGTTAACGTGGGGCCCCAAAGCGAAATCCTCTTCCAACCACCACCATTGGCGACATCCTCTTACATCGTCTTCTCTAGCGGTCATGTCGGACTCCAAGGATAAGGGCAAAGCTGCCCAGCGCCTTGAGAAGGAGGCTGAAGAGGTCGAAGCGGGGGGAGCAGAGAACACTGACAAGGGTACGCGGTCCCCCATACCCTCTGGCGGACAATGAACTGACCAGAGACAACCCATACAGGGTCTTCTTCTGACAAGACCAAGAAATTTCCTGCCAAAATGATCGAACCCCTTATGGAAATGAACCCCGCCCTGAAGAGCGAGCTCGCCGCAATGGACAAGGATCAGGCTGCGGAGACACTGTCAAAGCTGGACATTTCGCAATTGCTGACGGGATTGACTGTTGGTGGAAAGAATCAGAAGGATATGGCATCCTACAAGTTTTGGCAGACACAACCAGTGCCTCGGTTCGAGGACCAGGCCAAGAAGGCTATCTCGCAGGGACCGATCAAGATCATCAACCCGGACGAGGTGCCAAAGACTCCCGATGCGCTCATTGAGGGATTCGAGTGGTCCACGCTTGACTTGACGAATTCTGATGAGTTGCGGGAGCTTTATGAGCTGCTCAACAACCACTATGTGGAGGATGACAATGCGATGTTCCGGTTCAGCTACTCGGAGTCTTTCTTACACTGGTATGATACTATTCACTCTAGTCGTTTTGTCGCACCCGAGCTTTGACTTATTTTTCTTTCCTTTTAGGGCCTTGATGTCTCCAGGGTGGAAGAAGGAATGGCATGTTGGTGTTCGCGCCTCCAAGTCGCGCAAATTGGTCGCTTCGATCTGCGGTGTTCCCACAGAGCTCCGCGTTCGTGGTGAGCGCATCAAGGTGACCGAAATCAACTTTTTGTGCATTCACAAGAAATTGCGGTCTAAGCGTCTTACGCCGGTTTTGATCAAGGAAATCACCCGCCGTTGCTACGTCAATGGCATCTACCAGGCCATCTATACCGGTGGTGTGATCTTGCCCACTCCCGTCAGTTCCTGCCGATACTACCACCGTGCTTTAGACTGGCTCAAGCTCTACGAAGTTGGTTTCTCGCCTCTGCCTCATGGATCCACCAAGGCCCGTCAAATCACCAAGAATCACCTCCCCAGTACTACCTCAACTCCAGGTCTGCGTCCCATGGAGATCAAGGACATCGATGCAGTCTATGATCTGCTAGAGCGGTACATGCGCCGATTTGATCTTAACCAAGCATTTACCCGTGACGAAATTGACCACTGGCTGGTGTATAAGGAGCAGCCCGGGAAGGAGCAGGTTGTCTGGTCCTACGTGGTGGAGAACCCGGACACGCACAAGATCACCGACTTTGTCTCCTTCTACAACCTCGAGTCGACTGTCATCGACCACAGCAAACATAATGCTGTGCGCGCCGCCTATCTGTACTACTACGCCACAGAGACTGCTTTCAATGACAACACCAAGGCGCTCAAGGAGCGACTGTTGGTACTGATGAACGATGCGCTCATTTGCGCCAAGCAGGTACGTATATTGATAAACGCACCTTTTTCTACCGAGATGCTCATTCGTTTACAGGCCAATTTCGACGTTTTCAACGCTCTTACCTCACATGATAACCCCTTGTTCCTCGAGCAGTTGAAGTTCGGCGCTGGCGATGGTCAACTCCACTTCTACCTGTACAACTACCGGGCTGCTCCTATTCCCGGTGGGATTAACGACAAGAATCTCCCAGACGAGAAGAAGATGGGCGGTGTTGGTATCGTGATGCTGTAGGTTGGAGGAAATGCTGGTTATTGATATGGATCAGTATGCATCTTGGATACCCAGCAATGAATTACTTTACGTCGCTATGAAGGCAGAAAATAAACATCTTGAATATTTGATACTCGATTCTTCGAAAAGTATGTACTTTCCCGAAACATTCCGCTCGATGAGCACAGACACCTGAGGCTCCAGTCCTGACGTCGTCATCTGAAACGTCGCTCATCGCTCTCCACTTTCCCTTTGTTTTCTCCCGGGCTGGACAGTTTGATTTGATCTTGATAGATGATCACTAGGCAATTTACTTGCACATCGAGACGCCTATCCAGTCGATATCCATTGAAGAAGCAGCGGGGTTATCCCCGCATCCGAGGCAACAATGGGCGCGGGCCAGTCGACTGAGAATAGTGGAGCCTCACCAGGTCAGTTATGATGAAACCACTGATATAAAAGCTACTGGGAGATGGAGTTGACTTGAACGCGTCAATCTCATGTCTGAGTCGAGCTTCTATGGCAGTGCTCTCATGAGCTATATCTGATTATATACAGAGCAACTGAGCACCTTGCTCGCAGAACGCTTCGCAACAAAATGTTTTACTCCACTGGAGCTCACGCACTTCAAAGACAACTTTTTCTCACGCGCGGCCGAGCAAGGTGGCCTTCGCTACTGGAATGAGAAAACCCTCTCCGATACTCTCGGTATCCCAGATGGTAGCTATGCTACGGCGCATGAGAACCCGCTTGACGCCGGCCCGGTTCTCTTCCGCATGGTCTCGTATCTAGGCGCATTTCCCTTTCAAACTACCATGGCTCCCAGCGTGTTGACGTTTGAAGCTATGGTGAAGGTGATTGTGCTGCTGACCGAGCGCTATGGGAAGGTCCTGCGTCGAGGGCGCAGGGACCGTATCAAGTTGTTATTTGGCAGTCTTGCCGACGTCGGGAGGAAGGATATTGGGAATTTGTCTAACCAGAAAGTCGATACAAGTAATGAGCCTGAAATCGAGGAATCCGAGGCTCATATCTCGTCTCATGCACCTGGTTTCTCGGTCGATGAGCCGGCCAACGACGAATATGATGAGGATGAAGATGATGATCTTGCCCTGGCGGCACTTGAATCTCTGGATGCCATTGAAGTTTTTAAACATGATCATCGAGTTGACCGGACGGTCTACGAAACACGCATCTCGACTGAGACCTTCCGCCGGTTGCTCATGCTGCTAATTGTTATCGCGCCTTTGAAGCCCCTGGAATCTGTGAAGATATACACAGCGGATGTGCAGGCGGAACGAATCGAGGCAATTCGAAAGGAAGCAGATAGTATCATTGCTGCGCTATCGCCCGAAGAAAACGATGGGATATCATACCGCGCGTTTGCGCGAACGGTCTCGTCATCACTGCCATATCTATTTGATCCTCTGACTGCACTATTTGAACACTTGCTTTTCAGCAAGAACCTGGATCTTTCACAAAGACGGCAGAGAGGGGTTCCTATGGAGCAAGAACCCAATGAAAAGCCTGAGGAAATTCCTCCGCCCGCTCCCATCATGCTCCCCGGCAGCTTCGAATCAAGTATCCTGACTTCAAGCGTCCTATCCCATATCTCGTTCTTCCTTCCAGCTTCGTCTCCATCATTGAGCCTGATCCGAAGCGGTATTCGTCTTCATCCTGTCTTCTCAACTGCCGCACATGGATCTTCTCTTACATCTTTCTCCCACCACGTCCTCACCTGGCAGTCTGCAACACTTCTTATTCTACAAGGCACTTTGGAAGGATCAGACCAAGAGACCACAATAGGAGCTTACATCCCGCAATCATGGAACTCCTCGGCATCACCCAACAGCACATCCCCAAACAGCTCCTTCAGCCCACTCCCCTGCCTCTTTCAACTCTCCCCAAAACATCAGGTCCTTCCGGGAAACCCATCACCATCTCTAGCCAAGAGAGGAAACACACCAGTAGCATGGTTCTCAACAAACACTGGCATCGCACTCGGCTGCCAGATCCCCCCACCCTCCCGCAGCCACCAAACACACCCTAGTCCCCACGGCGCCGGCAGCCTCCTCATCGATGTCAACCTCGAATCTGCAGAGCTGCACACGGCACCAGTCGGCCAGGACGGCGTCTTCTTACCTCCCGGCAATGCCTCACCAGACGGTCCATCTACAACTACCAAGATCGATATATACAGCCTCGAAATCTGGGGCGTAGTGCCTAACCCAGACCAAGGCTGTGGCACTGGGGCGGGAGGAAGCGCCATCGAGAATCAGCGCGCGAAGTGGGAATTCGAGGCCAGCGAGGCGGAGAGACGGCGGAATATCAATCTCAAGGCTGGTGGTGGGGAATCGGCGAAGGAGAGCGCGAGGTGGCTTTTGGAAACGGCGGGCGTTATTGGGGATCAGGGGAAACAGGGTGGCAGTGTTTAGGATTGAGTTGGAATTATCTTACTGGATTGTTTTTCTTTCCTATAATAACTTCATTTCTATGGATATTTTGGAAGTAATAGACAATGTGCCTTTTTGATGAGAAGAGATCTCGCTGGATTTGGAGAATTGTGGTATGTTTACTATTGGAGAAACTTATGCAATGCTATTATTCAGGTTCATTGAGGAGTGTTGAGGGTTTAGTGGAGTTATTAGACATTGAACTGCTATTAAAAGGGAGATCTCCGAAGCATCGCTAGTAACAGACTGCAGAAATGATAGAAATAACCACCTCAAGTACGCAGGGGTGGCAGACCCATCGGCTCCCCATAAAAGTCTTTTAATTCTTCTTCCTCTTCAAACTCAGGAAGATTATTCTCGGCTTCCGACTCTTCCTCTGCAACCTTCGCAGCAGTCCGCGAAGGGCGGGTCCGTGTCGCAACCGCAGCATTTGAAGCTGATGCCGGTGTCCCCTCGGCCTCGAAAGCCTCACGGGCATCCTCGTACGGAAGTCGAAAAGCTGGGAAGCCATCTGGAGCACGCTCCGCGCGGTCCATAATCTCATTCATATACTTGCGGACCTCATCGGCGGGCTTGACGACGCGAGTCAACGGCTCGAGAACTTTGGACTGCGGAGCGTGGATTCGAAAGGTGACTGGTTGCCAGTATTCCTTCAACTTTGTCTCGGTGGAAGTAGACTCGGCCGGTGTAGCAGGTGTCCCTTGAAAGGCAGGATTGTCATTCGGTTTATCAGAAGGCTCGGGTTTCATGGGCGTCTCGGTAGCAGGCGAAGGGGCAGCTTGGTTAGGGACAGGTGTCTCGTTGCCATCTTTGCCTTTTTCGGCTTTGCCCTTTTTAGATTTTGACGTGCCCTTGCCTTTTGCGCGTGCAGCTGAATCTTGACTTGACTCGATGGGAAAGGGTAGATTTGGATCAACTTTTCGGACGACGAGAAAAGAGGCTAAGAGGGTGCATTCATTTGGAAGCCATTCCAAGATTGAATACTCGGGGAACAAGTATCGATCGCCTGAGCCCGCATGGCCTGAGGTGCTGCTCCCGTAAGGTGTCAATGGGGACGTGAACTCAAAGACCACAGCTTTATATCCCAAAGGCGCAGGTCGTGCTGGAGGTGCCGGAGGCCGGTAGTAAGATCCAGGCGGATTATACTGTGGTGGGCGAGACTGTATGGATGACTGGGTACCGATCGGTGTTTGTTGATATGGAGGATAAGGTTGCCCTGGCCGATTTACTGGCTGTTGGGCATTATTTGGAGGTGATGTAGGACGCACAGCTGGACTCTGCTGCTGGGCCGCGCCGTTGGATGCAGGGGTGCTGGTAGGAGCGGGAGTTGCTGTTGATGTAGGTTGAGGGGTATTCGACCCAGACGCGGGTGCTTCTTGCTTGACACTCGATTGCCCAACTGGGTTCGATGTACCGATGTTTTTGTTTTCTTGAGATAGTGTCGGTGTCTGAGGCTGAGTCCCAGACTGCGGCGTTCCTTCAGATTGAGGTTTCGCCGCTACGGACGTTATAGGCTCTGACGACGCAGATTCTTTGGGGGGATCCTTAGATGGTGTTTGAGTGTGGGTTGCCGGATCCTGTTTGTTACTTTGCTCTTTCGATGGCACTTGTGTCTGTTGAGATTCGGGCTGGGGAGTCGGCTTGTCTTGGGGTGCTGGTGTTGCTGATTGCGGAGTCGCTTTTGGTTGTGTTGATGTGCCGGTCGAGCTTTGTTGACGCTGCTCCTGTTGCTCTCTCGACTTGATAATCGCATTGAGCTCATCAATGTGAGCTTGAAATGCACGGAGCTGCTCTTGGGTCGCCTGGCTAGATGCGACCACTCGCATCAAAGCCTTCAGTTCCGGATCGGCCGCTGCCCTAGTGGCAAGCATCTGAATCACTGGATCCGGATTCTGCTTGGCAGGTTGGCCAGGCGGTGCATTCGGCCCCGGCGGGCGCGGGCCGGACGGAGAGGGTGCAGGTGTCTGATGCGGACCGCGTGGCTGATTGTTCGGCGCATTGCCAGGGTACCCCTGCGAGGGACGACCAGGAGGACCTGGAGGATAAGGGGGCCTCCTTTGCGCATTTGAGGGCGAGGGGTATGGCTGGTATTGTTGGAAGTTATTTGGGTGGCCATAATGAACCATGGGCCGTTGCGGCGTCGTATATTGAATCGGAGGGAGCACAGTGGGGTCTTTGACAATATACAACATCGCTCCGAAAAGGTGCGGGCCAACCGTAATGTCACAAGATCCTATTCTTGTCATGGAATCTTTCGGAGGGTTGTTCTTCTCGATTTGTTCGCGTTTGGTCTTTTTCGGCTTCGTGTAATAGCGGACCAAAATGCCATCGCTGAGCCATTTCCTTTTCGATCGCTCGAGGGATGTGAGAAGCACCGCGCTAGATTTCAGCGTCATTAGTTTTGGAAAGCTCAGGAATAAACCGGACGATCAAACCTTTCCGCAATAGATTGATAGTCTTTCTCGGACAGCATGGATGGCTGTCGCGCACGGAGCACCGGCAGAGGCTCACCATCCCTCATTTTCGAAGGCAACGGTGCCTCGATGGGTTCCGGTGGCGGCGTTGGAACACGCGGAGTCACGGCTTTCTTCTTTTGAGAGGGTGTCGGAGCCTCGGAGACCCGTCTCTTCGCCGCAGGCTCACGCCCAGCGCGAGGAGGAAGTTTGCGCTTTTCGGCCATCATGCGTTGGTGATGAATTACACTGGACAAAAGGGCATTCAGGCCGTCCTCATCGGCGTAGTAGTGGTGAGGAGGCGGACTGAGGAGATGGAAGGGAGAAAAGCGTGACGCGCTGCTTATCGGCTAATCGGCGCATCTCCCGCTTTCTCCGCTTCGACCCTTAACTCGCCATGGTCGAGCTCAAGCCAATCTTCAAGAAGGCCTACTGGTCGCTTGCGGCCGGCGGATTGCTCTATGTGCTACTTATCTGTTCCTTGACCTATCCGCAGGTCCAACGTTTGTAAGTGTCATCTCTCAGCGTGGAATTGGGGCACAGCTAACCTTGTACAGTCTGCTTTACGCCAACAAGATCAATCCTACTTACTGGCAAGATGTGAACCAAGTCGAGTCATTTGGATTCTTGAGTATGCTATCCAGCAATTATTTATGGCCAATCGTTGACTCGCGTAGAAACTCAGGTTCAGCCTTTTCACTTGGTTACTCCTGACAATGAAACCATCTACGGCTGGCATTTGCTACCGCTGCATCTTTGCCATGAGAACGAACAAGAGATGATGAATAGCCCTCCATCTGGTCCAGCGAAAGAATATACGGAAACCATGGCCTTCAAACTCCTTGCAAATGACCCAAATGCCCGAGTGGTCGTCAGCTGTATGTTGGGCTATGAATGTTCGACATGTTGAGGCAAAAGACGCTGATGATGCTCCAGTTCATGGGAATGCTGGTCATCTGGGATCAGCTCAGCGCCCAGCTGCATACAATGCCATGCTAAGCCTCTCCACTCCATCACACCCAGTACATGTTTTCGCAATCGATTACCGGGGCTTTGGTGTTTCTACTGGCTCACCCACAGAGGAAGGTCTGATTACCGATGGAATTTCGCTCATGAACTTTCTTACTGCGAAGCCACTGAATGTGTCGCCGTCTCGTATCGTTATTACAGGTCAGAGTCTCGGCACCGCAGTCACAGCAGCAGTGGCTGAGCGGTTTACATACGGGTCGCCCGACGCCGGGGCAATACAACCAGCAGTCAAAAGCCCGGAACCTTTCGCGGGTGTGATTTTACTTGCCTCGTTCAGCAACCTCCCCAATTTAATTGAATCATACAGCTTCAAGGGCCTGACGCCACCGATGCTATCACCCCTGGTTGGATATCCTCGTTTCCAGAAATGGGTGAGGAGTCACATAGTCGATTATTGGAACACGGATGCCAGAGTTGCTCGCCTCTCTGGAGTCAATATATCAAAAAAATCCGTCGATCCGCCACATACTAATAAAGACCTGGATCTTACCATCATCCACGCCTTGAATGATGTTGAGATACCGTGGTACGAAGGCCGTCGGGTTTGGGTGGCTGCTACAGGCGAGAACATCGCGGGGGCCCCTGGTTCTCTTACGTTTGAGAAGACCGAGGCCGATAGCCCCACTCAGATCAAGATCTGGGAGCATAGAGTTATGCGCGAAGATGGCACTCCAGTTGTGAAGAAGGTCCGATGGGAGCGGGTGCGATATGGGGGTGAGTTGGAAACAATACATCTACGGTTCCTCGCTAACGGGATACTACTTCAGGTCACAACAGCGTTGCCTCGTTCTCAGTCGCCGGTCTTGCAGTTCTAAGAGCATTTGAGCAATAATATGTATGCACTTCGGGTCCTTTGAAGTACAGAATATTGAACGTATTCGACAGATGGTTACAATACATATTCACTTGAAGTTTTAAATCAAACTGCTCCAACCTGGTGTTTAGATTGCACTTTCATCTTATTTCCCTTGAATTATTCGTGTTAAGACCAAAATAAGAGTGCTCAGGCCAAAAGGCTCGCCCGCGCTGACCAATTGCCATCTAATAATCTACTGAAATTCAACTGATTCTTACTATATCCCAGGACGTTTGAAAGTAAGCCGGTCAAACTATCGCTAACAACCAATAGGAAGCCACGAAACTGCCCAAAGGCGGTCTCCAGGCTTGTCTAGTTCTATTTTTACTCGAAAAGGTAATCACCGCCAAGACCCCACATTCTTGGGGCGGTAGATCATGGCAGTTCGTGTTACAGCCTTGTAAGTCCCTGCGCCTCGCAGCCTTTTGCACCCATTTCAATCGTTCCAAGTTTCCAGCTGTCAGCATCAATCTGGCGCTTCGGATTTCCCGTGTTCCCATATTCCTAGTTCACTTTGTCACGGCACGATCATAATGCGCACATTTCAAATCGCCCTATTCGCCATTTGGACGGCCTTGACCTCTCTCGCCGTCGCAGCCAACTGTACCGCTCAAGCCGGCATGACTACATTCCCCGGGACCACAGGCTGGTTACATGTGCGCAACAAGGATGGCAAGAAGATTGGATATGATTCCTCATTGCTCTGCTTCACCGGGACGGACAAGCAACTCAAGGAAGCCAAAGAAGGCACGAAACTTGCCGCAAACGGCGTCATCACTGTTGATGCTGGGCTGAAACATCCCTTCGCAGTGCACACCACCTGTGACGGTCAATTTCTTGAGTGAGTATTGGCATATGTTCTCGTGTCCGCGACAAATCGCTGATTTTCCTTAAGCACGTGCCTCTTCGTATATGGCGACTTCAAGTCGGACCCCATCAAAGCCACGCGCAGTTATGCTCGTGGAAGCTGTCAGACTCAGTTCGAGTGCTAAACGCTTACTTTTTGTCGATACTATATCATGCTACGACGTTTATACCCATGCGCCCGGCGTTAAGTGATTTGGTCTCTCCGCTCCAACCCCGTGGAATCTATGTCAATATACTAAGAAGCCTGGACGACCTTCTTCAGCCTTCAGAGAACCAAAGATTATCTGCTTTATCGGAGTAGCAAGATGTGAACTGTATAATTGGCTGATTGAGGGGTCTATTCGCGCTGGGCGTGTATTTGGAAAAAGGGGTGGACCGTTTCATCTGGTCGTGACTGTACCGAACTCGTGCGATAGTAATTTTTTATCTTGACTATGTACAAATTAAGGGATTCTACGCTACAGTAGCAGGCAGAATAATTACCAGACACCACTCTATTGGGAAATGTGTCGCGTGATCCCTATCGTATGTATCAGATCTGACAAGGCTGGTTATGTATTTACCCGTTCGTCTTCAAAAGTTAATATCCACCAATCAAGTAAGCCATGCAACTTGAAACTCCTCTTCCAGGAATCTATTATTTGTCTCACACCTGGGCACACAATGTTCTCGAATGAAATTGTAGGTGGCATGAGAATATAGCACAAAATCCAGGTAAAACCTCATATCGGCCAGCCCAACGTCCGGAGTCTTTGCTACCTCAAATTGACATGTCAAGCGAGTGCTCCATAAACTTTAATTGACATGAAGTGATTTGTCAGACTAGGGAAATCAGGTGACAGCCTGCCAGTACTAAACCACTAGGCTAAAAAGTGCGCACGCACAGTTTGCACTGTGGAAACTAGTATACTGGCTGATATGATTCAAGTTCTTCGTTCTGAGTATAGCTGAGAAGCAATATCAATTTATGATGTAGCCCGATGAGCTATGTATTTTACACTTGCACCTGCGTCAACCTGAATCACCCGAAAGGACCAAGCCACCGATATACCATATGTATCCTCTGAACTTTATACATCTGCACTCTATGACAATTCCCAATTCGAATAGCATAAATATACATCTCAATGTCTCGAGGTCGACCGACCCTTCGACCCCGTCGTCCCAATCGTCGGTCTATCGCTCGCTCGATTCCAGGACCGATACTCCGACCGCTCTCGACGTGAGTGGCGCGCCGGTGCGCCCCGTGCAGTAATACGCGAATGATCAGGTTTGCCGGATAGTTGTTCGTCCTCGTCTCTGTTTGCGTCCTGTAGATTCAGGACCCGTGCGAGGTTTTCGGCGGATCGGAAGGGGCTGGCTGAGCGGAAGGACATGATTGATGGAAGTTGGACTTGGAGATTGGGATGTTGATTTTTAGAAATGTTCAAGGGCGTAGTTGGTACATTGCAATGTTCTTATTGTGGTGTTTTGTGGCGGATGGCGAGACTGGGTTACTCATCATGAGCACATTTTGATGCAACATTTAGTGGATGAGGCTAATTGGAGGGCTATTGTAAGTGATGAATGTAGCTATTGTGTTGTCTGTCTATTACGTACATATGTCAACCTTGAAAAATAGAGAAGGTCTCTCAATCAGACGCCAGATGAAAGACTTAAGGTCGGTTATCAACTCCTTGCAATGTCACTAAAGAGACTCCTATGAGCAGTCGGGCTCAAGTCCCTGGTCCCCGGCTCCGATGCAGTAGGCGTTGGGCAGTGAGAGCTATGACAGGGAGCCTGAACCTCGCTCTATGGGAAGACTTGTTTTCTTGGGGCTGCCAGATCTGTCGGGTAGCTTGAAACAAACTGAAGGCTTTCTAGACAGCTTGATTCTCCAACGTCCTGATGCCCTCTTACCCCGAAGAATTCTGTCAAGAAGCCGATTGCAGCTGCAGAAAGTAGAGCGGTTAAATGACAGGTCACTATCTGCTTCATCAACAGACAAGAAATTGTCATAGATCCTGTGGATCATGCGAGGAACTTTCACGTTGAATCGTTGCTGGTTTTGGCCCGACATCAACATCTTCAAGCTTGCGTTCAGACTTGCATCTCGAAAAGGGGCGCTGACACACTGGCCATTTCCCGGATACAATGTATGCTTCTCGGGTGAGTTTCGATATGCATCACATCGGTGCAAGAAAGAAGCAAAGTTGACAGGCAGTGTAACCGCACAAAGGGGCAAGAATCCTATGTTCGCCGTGATTGGCCGCTTAGATTCCAAAGAGCCGGGAGTGTCAAGAGATACTTCAATACACAAAGCCCACAGATCAGCGTACATCTTGCAGATGACGTAGAATTTTCCAGGCTCGAGCTCATGTGTATCTATTGGAGGCGAGGGTTGTGTTGGTGAGATAACCACGCAGGCCGGATCAATGCCGATGACCAATGATCCTTCCTTGAAAGCCCATGGAGTGCCCGCTTCACATCGAATATCTGGATAGGATCGCAGTCGGGCTTGTCCATTTCTGGGATGCTGGTGATGAATTGTGTTCTTGTCGTCGAGTCGCATCGACGTGACAGTTCGCATCGACGTGACAGTTCGCATCGACGTGACAGTAGCAGAGCCATCTGTAGCCAGCGCGCTGGGAGCAGGGTGAACAATTTTCAGCTAGCAGAATGTTAGAGCTTTCCAAATCACAATAGGATAAAGACCTGCTTTAGGTTGGCTTTCGTCTGGGGTAGTTAGATTGAACTTCTCTAGATTCTCCGGCGTCAATGCCGGCTTTTGGGCTTGTGCTGGTGAGGCTGATTGATCCTTGCAGCTCACTCCAGAGTCCAGTGGTCGAGCCTGTATTTTTTCCTTTCCATGACCGGTAGCTTCAGTGCACTCCTGAACACCATCGTGGGTTTCCTGGGTCTCATCCGCCTCAAATGACTGGGTCGTCACGGACGAGAAGGTGCGAGACATAGAGGAAGGAACATAGAGAGGTGGACGATGGAGATACTCGCCATGTCGACGTCGCTGAGCGATCGAATCCGGAGTGGATGAGTAGCATGAGCTGCTATCACTAAAGTACCCCGAGCGCAGAGGCTTTTGTGGAGTGTTCCCCGTTGGAGGCGTGACTGTGAAATAGAACGACTTCTCTCGCAATGACATTTTAAAATGTGGAATAGTTATGCTGGTTATGGTGAAGTGCGTGAAATGCCCAGGTGGGAGCCAAACAAAAGTTGAGGAGTGAAAGTAGAAAAATAGTCGAGAGCAGAAGGTACGTGTTTCCGTTGTGACCAGTAGCTGTGAAAATTTAGTTAGCTGGCCTCACTACGAACTATCACTTTGAGTCAATATCAATCAAGATTATAATTTCGACGCTGCTCATACAAATACGAGGTCAATCATGGAATACGGCGAAACACTGAATCACATTTTGACGATCAACTTTCGTGTGTGCTGTGGGTATACTTTCGACCAAACATTCGCAGAACCCTTTCACCGCCATCTCCTCATTCTAGATGAATATCCTTGCCCATAGCATCATCTATATAAAGTTTACATAAAGTAGAAGTCATTTTCAAACGAACCTCGGCTTAAATCGCTGACTCATCGATGCGGGGGAGACCTCGGAAGCTCAAAACGGTTAATTCAAGCTGCAGAACCAATCTTCTACAACTACCAACTTACATTCCATCAGAGATAATCTCAAAATGGCTGCTCCCAAGATCACGCTCTACGTCGACATTGTCAGTCCATTTGCATATATTGCATTCCACATATTGCAAGTACGCATTTCACCATCATCGCCTTGACCATATTCTCATACTTCAGAACTCGCCCACGTTCTCCAAGTGCAATGTCACTTATATTCCAATCCTGCTGGGTGGTTTGATGCAAGCCACGGGCAATAACCCTCCAATCAATGTCAAAAGTGAGCATTTGGTTATTCGACTCGGATCTGTCAGACTGACTGACCAATTCCAGACAAGGATAAATGGATCAATCTAGAACGAATCCGCTGGGCGAAGTATTTCTCTGTTCCGGTGGCTGATCGCTCGCCTGATGGTTTCCCTCCCCGGACTCTGGGTGTCCAGCGCGCTCTGTGTGCTGTCTCGCAAAAGATCCCGGCACGACTGCCGTCGGTCCTCCAGGCCCTTTACCACTCTTTCTGGGTAGATCGCAACGCGAAGATTGGAGAGCCAGATGGATTCACTCCCGTGCTGGAGCGTGTTCTTGGAAAGGAGACTACCCAGGAGATCCTGTCCGCAGTGAGTTGATTCCATGTCTAGGATGAAGGGTTTCATGCTGATGAGCTTGATTGTGCTCTAGATTGCACAGCCAGATATCAAGGCGCAGTTGACTGCTAATACGGATCGTGCTTTCAAATCAGGCGCCTTTGGTCTGCCATGGTTTGAGTGCACAGATAGCAAGGGCAACACCGAGGGATTCTGGGGCATCGATCATCTCGGGCAGGTTGTTGACTTTTTGGGATTAGATCGGAGTCGGGATGCAGGATTCAGGGCCTTGCTGTAGGCTATTTGGAGGGTTTTTCTTCACAGAACATATCTCGTATGACGATTGCTAATATGATCAAATCTTAACCGTATCATCGGTCAAAGTAATAACTGCATACAATGATCACCAGAATGTAACCGGAGAAATGAACATCAACCAAGCTCGTTCCTAAACAACGCTTCACAAGTCGATATTAAAACCCAACACATAATAACTCTCAACACTTAATTCCTCGAAGGAGGCGGTTTATAGCTGGCATGCTTCTCTCGCAGAAAATCGCAAACCTGCTCCGTACTCATTTGGTCCACGCGCTCCCGCTCATCTGCATCCGTGGCCGGATTAATATCTACTAGAAACACACAACTTAGCTCAGTGCTACCCAGAAACCCTTCAATATCACATACCTCGATTTGAAGTCCCTGTCCCAGATTCCCGGCCGGTAAGAGACCGGATCTGACCCTGGACATTTTCCAAGGCTTGACCCGCAGCCGGGACGACGGTATCTTGCACAGCACGAGCTTTCTCCCCCGCAACCGCGGTAACCTTGCTCGGGATTTCGGATATTGACGCATCACCGGTCATCGAGTCAATCTGCTGTTTCGCGCTGGATAAGACGCCATCGGAGGAACTCGGCGTAGTCTCGGTTTTCTGTGGAGAGGTGGAATCGGTAGACGAGGTCATGATAATCACATTCACTGAATATTCAGAAAGCAGCCAGGGGAAAGCACTGGGGCCTGGAAGGATGTGGAAAGGAAACGGCCGGGCCGATAGGCGTAGGGCTGAGGGAAGTCTTCTTCCTTACAATTGATTTGTTGATGGCAGTGGGGCTTCAGTCATAACAGGTCAGGGATGCCATACATGTGTATGAAATCACATCATTGTTCCCTGGTATCTGTTACTATCGCCACTGTACCAAGTTGTAATTTGATGACAATCGTTACATATCTTTCAAGGCACAGGCAGCGAGAATATGCACTGAGATCATGGCGTGCCGTTTCTTGCTGGAGCAATGATTCAGTCGATCATTCATGGCAATGACGTCGTTGGACCCATCGGGCGCTGGATATGGGTCTTGATGTGGTCATGTGCAACGATGGAAGAGTTTTGCTGAGTCGTTATAGTTGGATTGAATTGTATGAATGGTTTCTATGGAGGGCTATTCCATTTGCGGATGTTGTGGTGGTATGTTGGAAAGGATCAACTATGGTTTATAGCCATGGAGATTAGACCATGAAAGGTGGAGATGCTTCATAACAAAGTCAAACAGATCTATTTATTACCATTAAAATGCCCAGGCGCAGAAATATGCAGCTGATTATAGCCAAACCGCGAATCTCAACATTTCAAGCAGTAAATATTGATCGAAACAACGCAATGGGAGCAACTTTTGTGGTCCGAAGACGCCAAATGAGACATGATCACAGGGACCAAAATTCAAGCGAGAAAGCAGACTCTATTCAAAATCTAAAACAATGCGACAAGACGAGGCACAAAGAATGGTGTGGACGACAACACGTTCCGAGATCAAAATATTTCCAAAGACAACAAATCCAAGATCAACATATCACAAGAACAAACAAACACGTAATAACTAGTAGTCGAGCAACGCAGAAGCACCAGTCTCGCTCGAGATATAGATCACCTCGTGGTTATCGGAGAAGCCATTAAAGCGAGTGGCGCTGCACTTCGTATAAGCACCCATTTCTTCAAAGTAGAGCCAATCACCGGTGTTCAACAGGCCCGGCAGATCAATACGCTGGGTGATGACATCGATACCGTCACAGGTGGGACCCCAGATCGAGTACGAATTGGTTTCCAGGATGGCGGAATTCGGAGTTCCCGGCTGCGAATCGTCGGCTGCCGACAGCAGGACCTTGGCCACTGGATGCTGGTGGTCAAAGATGATGTTCGAAAAGTTGCCGTAGACCCCATCGTTGAGGTAGAGCATGTATGCGTCCCGCGAAGGGTCCAGCGGGTCGGGAACATCGCGACGAGCAATGACATTGGCCGCCAAAGTGAATGCATTAGCGACGTAGTAGCGGCCTGGCTCCGCAATGATGCGGATGTGCGGTGGGAAGTACGACTCGAGCGCCTCGCTGAGAATGCCTGAAAACTTCTCAAAAGTATCCCCGGAGAAGCCACCACCGACGTCGAGAGTGTGCAGCTCGTGACCGATCTCAGTAGCCTGGTCAAACACCAGACGAGCATCCTGGACGGCCTTGAGGAATGCGCGTGGGTCCTCGGCACCCGAGCCGACGTGGAAGCTCACCCCAACGACTTTCAGTCCGAGTTGGTAGGCCAAGGCAAGCAGCTGTTGAGCCACGTCCAGAGATGCTCCAAATTTCATGCTGAGCCGGCAAAGACTGGTCGAGTCATCGGTCAGAATGCGAAGGTAGAGCTCGGCATCGGGGAAAGTCGCCTTGATTTTGTATAGCTCATCCGCATTGTCAAAGGTCATCTGCTTAACGCCAACCTCCGAGGCGTAGCGCAGGTAGGACTTGGTCTTGCAGGGCTGCGCGTATATGATACGGCTGGGATCAATGCCCGTCTGCAGTGCAAGATCGATCTCCGACTTGGAAGCACAGTCAAATCCGTTACCAAGCTGCGCCATGAGGCGCAAGACCTCCGGGTCGGGGTTGCACTTGACGGCTGCAATGAATGATCAGTATCGGGAGTTGGACGGAAGAGAGGCGTTCGACGTGCGAAGCTTACCATAAAAGGGCTTGACGCGACCCAAGTTCAACTTCCAGCGCATATGCTGACGATAAACCTCACCCATATCTGCAACATAGAACGCATCCTCTTCTCCAGGACCACAGTGGTCCACGTCCACGACGGACGCGCGCTTCTTCAATACATCCAGGACTAGTTCCTTGGCAGTCAACCCGGATTGCAACAGTTCGTCCCCGCCATTGGTGGAGATCCGACCAAGGTTCTCACGACACTGTAAGTCGTGTTTGAAGGTGCATACTTCAGCAGGCGAAACACACGCAGTCGGTGCCATACCCGGTATAGGTGCAATTTAGCACAGTTTCACCGGGAAATCAAAGAAAAAAAAATAATATAACCAGTACGCGACTGCGTGTCTTAGGGAGGACGAAAAGTGTCGCAACCGTAGTTGACTGGACCAAGCCTCCTAGACCCTTCCTCCTTAAGAGGAAGAACCTTCAGAGAAGTCCTATGCGGCAGCTCAAGGGGTGAGGGAATAATCTGATAGGGCGGCAACGTCTGAAAAAACGGCGCACCGGACGACAAAGACGGCTCAGATGACAGCAGGAGGTGGAATGTTATTAAGAGTGTCGCGGGGACGTCGAGTGGAGACAACTTGGCTGAGAAGCACGAGAGCGGCTACTGGAGCCGTGGTGACGGTCGCCTTTGGGAGGAACCAAAGGCGGGAATGATGAACGTAATCTACCTAGGTAGCTGCCAGATTGATCAGTCGGGTGATTTCCCCAGAATGTATGAGAGAAAAAAATGGACGGGTGGGAGGGGGAGGTTCAGATTTTTAAAGTTGGGAGAGGGAGAGGGCGAGGCCGGGGCGATTTAGGGCACACTGCTTAGTGGGAGGAAAAAGGCGCACGGTAACACACACCGACACCCAGTGTACGGGAAATAGGAAAACTGAAAACAAAACAAGGAATATGGAAAATCACTCACCAATATGTTGGGGGGGAAAGAAAAGGTGGTGAGGAACAGCCGAGAGCTGAGTCTCTTTGGGGAAGACGAAGACCGCCCGCTTACGGCAGCAATAGTCTCCCACACAAAAAACTGGGCAGCGCGACGCTAGACCTATAGTACAGCCTAATTATACATGCGCGATTTCTGATTTGATTGTTTGACGAGTACCGGCCAGGGAAGGTATTCGTACTGCTAATATAAAATACAGAGGCACGCTGACCCCTGACACATACCTCAGGTACCACCTACCTGGGAACCCAGGTAGGTACGAAGTACCTGTCTAGGTGCTACCAACATAGAGGTACATACATGAAATCTGGGTCGATCAGAAGCATAGCTCCAGTGACAGGATGCAGGTGTCTGCCGCTCTCTGAAGCTCAGAGCTACTTCATTGACCCTCGAAACTTGCGGTGTAGCCAGTGATCCCGGCCAGGATGCAGACCAGCCGCGGTTGTAGGGGGTCGAGTTCCACCAGGGCATTATCAAACACAACGCCTCAGCCCACCTTCAAAACACAATCCGAAAGACTCGAAAGTCAACCATCCCGGTTCCCTGCAGGATCCAGGAAAGATCTGCACAAAGACCTGGAATTGGATCCCCGCGCGAGGGGCGAGATCCCGGAATGACGCAGTGTGCACGGGCCAAGGGCACGATCTAATTAAAGGAAATTTACGCTTCCGGTCGGTGGTAGCTGTATACTTCGATCGAGTCCACTCCACCATATTGTGCGGGGAGTGGCATGTTCGTATGTGTCGATGCAAACCCTGCAGCCTGCGTCAGTTCGAAGAAGATGGCTTCACTTTCGTGTCGCCGCTTCAAAGCCACCAACACCAATGCCCCCGGGGAATTCCGGACCAATCGGTCTAGTACCGCCACTAAAGTGGGCAAGCTATCTGCGTTGTAGGTACAGTCCGAGACTAGGATCAAGTCTATCGGCTGGTCGCAGAGCTTAACCGATGAATTGTCCCAGTCGAAAGTCTGAAACGTAACCGAAGAGTCGGGTTGAGGGTGGTTGTCATGTATATTGCGCATTACAATCTCCTCGACTTCAGGCAGGTCGGTAAGAAGCACTTGCACTTGTTTGAGCATGACAGCAAGTGCAATCCCCACAATGCCACAGCCCGCTCCCAATTCCACTACCTGGAGTGGGGAGCTCCGAGGGGTTCCTAGAAGCTGATTGAGAGTGGGCAGTTCCGTGGCATTGAGGATGGCTTTTCGTAAGACAACAATTGATGCAAGTGCCGCGTCCCTAAAGACGGTTGAATTAAGATCAAAACACACAAGAATCACAAAAGTCAAGCTCACCAAATATGTCGAGCAATGCTATTTCCAGTCTCTTCCCAAATATTCAGGAACGTCGGGGAGACCACGTGAGGGGTCTGGAGCTGAAAGACTCGCTTGATGAACTTGTCTGCAGGTCCTTTCGATGGCCATTGAAAGTGATCACTCGACCCGGATATCACCAAGGGGATGGACTGTTCCTCGAGGATATTTTGGAATGGCGGGCTATTCTGCGGATGAATGTCTAAAATAGCTGCGTGTGTGGTATCATTCGATTGCACCTGGCGGAGATTAACTGGTATTTGAACCAGCAGTTGACGAGCACCTGCTTGCCATTTCAATGGCGTGCTCGAGACTGTTTTCAGGGAAAAGCGATGGGCCCATGTAGCCACCAATTCCACATCCTCGGCGAAAAAGTCATCGCCCAAGTCCGTCGTGACGCAGATTAACGCCGAGATATAAACCTGCTTCTTCTGTACTTCAAAACGCGGGGTTTTGAGGAAGCGGATATAGTATACCATGATCTCTAAAGTATATATCGGAATACAAAAACAAAGCTCCGAATTTCTATCCGATTGACATCCCAGGGCTTCACGTGCAGCGCTGACTAACCAATGACACCCATGACTGCTTCGCTCGCAACGTGCATACCACGCCCCGATGGAGTGCAAGTTGCCCCTTATTGTTTATTATTCCTTCATCGCCGCGTCTCAAGATGATGCGACCGAGTGATCCGCGTTTTCGCCAGCGGATCAACCAAATCTCTCACAACCTCGAGACCGCCAACGAGACCGCCCAAGAAAGACTGTACGCCTTTTCCCAGAACTATATCTCCCCTTGTTTGGCATCTGTTGGCAACTGCGTTCAATCCTGTACCGCTCCGTGCCTTCCGACCCGAGAAGATCACATCCGCCGCCGCCGACGTGGGCGTGCCGAGGCCAACTTTGACTTCTATGATGATTGGGATAACGAGGAAGTGGACGATACTCTGCTGGGATGGGGCACGGGAGAACTAGATCGACTTCTCGCGGGGAGTGGTTTGACGCGAGGGAATGCAGAACAGCCGCGCCGACCCAGGAGAATGAGTTATGGAACACGGCAGCCGAGGCGCCGAAGTACAGTGCATATCCCCGATAATCGAACCGATCCGACTGTCATCCCAAGCTCATCATTTATTGGTTTTCTGGAGCGCTTTCCTTGGAGATTTGGGGCGAAAGGGATGAAGTATCGTCCATCCGCAGCTGATTTACAAGAGCATCCCGGTAGTGCCCGGCGTTATACGCAAGAGGACGAACCATTGATGGAAGCGACCGAGTACGAAGCAGGACAAACATCTTATCAAGACGGGAGGAATCGCAGTGCTACAAATTCGTCGCGAGGAACGAACAATTCATTGAGCTCACGTGGGGATTTATTACCAAGCGACGAAGAAGACGCAGTCCCGCTGGACGATGAATTTGCGTTAGCCTTTGGACGTCGGGGGACGGGTTTGGAATCAGATGACCAATCTGGGACGAAACCGAAGATGTCGAGGTCTGTCTCGGGCACATCAAGTGTGGGAGACACATCATCGAAGAAATCAAAACGAAAGAAGAAGGAGCGCTCATCGACCAAGTCTCCAATGAGCCCTAATCATGACATCGTTCACAGTGTTGATACACCGTCCTTGGCGGATTTGAAAGTGGAAGAGGACCAGGCCGCGTTGGAGGAGGAGTCTCGAATTGAGAGAAAACGCCTCGCAGCACAGGAGTTGGCCATGAAACGCGGGCTCGATCTGGCTGAGATTGACAAGGTAAACACTGGACAAGAATCTTCCGCGATGCGCCTGCTAATCGATTTACTAGGCAAGTTCGCCTTCAACAACTAAAGAGCAATCAGCCGAGACGTTCGTCCAGGGCAGCACTTTACCAGGTAATGATCGAAGACCAAGCGAGTCATCAATCCAGCTGCACTCGGGCGATCCGACTGAGCCATTCCCACCTCTGTCATTGCCAAATTCTGCGGGTGTTTCAAGGCCAAATTCCTTACATTCCCCTAGCGGTGCGAACTTCCATGGATCTAAAACGCCTCCTTGAATTGCTTCGCTGCTTTCTTTCGCCTAGTCAAGGTGTCTCGATCTACCTTGAACTAGCATTTGCTTGTACGATTTGATGATGATTTTTTGTAACTATACCCCACTGACGTTGATTGCACCTTGATCGAATACCATGGTTCCAATGTGGAACATTCACATTCATTTTATTCTTGCTTTGAACTAGTACCATATATTGATTCTAGTAATGATGCTATGTCAGCGCCAGTGGAACGAATTAAAGAGCGCCAGTAGAAGTACGAAGTAAACTATACTATTTATTCAAAGGCGTTGGTCGAGCACAAATCCCAACCTCTCTAGACCATACAAAAACGCCTGCATAACCCAGAAGCGATCTACAGTAAGAACAAATCACGGATTTCCTGCAAATGCGTGCGTTGAGAGCATATATCTTCGGAAATAATGATGAATGAATCTATCTTGGGGATATGTACCCCACCGCGGGGGACGATCTCCACGAGATCTCCTAGCTTCACGATGCCTGTGGCTCAAAGAACCTCGCAGTTCCCGTCGCAAGGAAATAACACAGCCATTCACTCTAAACACGCTAAAACGGGATCTGATTGTCTCATCCACATCGCCATCTCTCGCAGAACCTGCCAAATAACCTGACACTCCGCAATGGCCAAAGCCGAGTCCGATCTACGCGCCATGCTGAGCAAGGGCATGGATCCGCGCCAGTTGCCCTGGTATGAACCTGCCCTCAGCGACGTCCCTGAACCAGCCAAGACTATTTTAGAAGAGTACAGCCGGATATCGCCGGATCAGGTGGTGCAACATGTCAAGACGGTGGTGAGTTGTGCCTTTGCTACCCTTCAATGTGGGAATCGAAGACTGATTGTGTAGAGAGATCAAGCGTTCAAAATAGTAAGTCAATGCATCTCAAATTGATTGCTATCAATGCAAGTGAGAGGGATTATCGGTACTGATCTGATATACTAGTTCCCCTACCCTTGTATCGGGGCATTCCGATTCCTGGACATGAGTATCCCGCAGTCTCCAAGTTACTCCGAGGTATTGCAACGGTTGAAATCGGGTGAAAAATTGCTGGATCTGGGATGCGCTATTGGCCAGGAGCTTCGCCATTTGGTCAGTTCCGGGTACCATTCCATGCAAAGGGAATCTGAAAAGGGTGAAGTTAACTATTCAATCAGGTCTTTGATGGTGTCCATTCAGAAAATCTATACGCTTCTGATCTCCGCCGCGAATTCTTCGACGTGGGTTATGACCTCTTTGCAGATGCCAATACCCTGAAATCTACATTCATTGAGGCGGATATCTTTGACGACAAGTCCTCTCTCGTGACGAATCTTAGTGATAAGATCGATATCATTAATGCTGCATCGTTTTTCCATTTATTCAACTGGGATCAGCAAGTCGCTATCGCGAAGCGAGTGATTGGATTGTTGCGTGCGAAAGAAGGATCCCTATTGATCGGTCGCCAAGTTGGGCGTGTGGATCCGCCAGATCCAAATGATAAGGAAAATGCACCACAGCATTATAGACATGATGCCTCTGCGTGGAAGAAGCTTTGGGCGCAGGTTGGACGGGAGACGGGGACGGAGTGGAAAGTGGATGCTTGGATGGAGGATTGGGAGGGAGCAGATAAGATCATGAGAAGTTATCATGATGGTTTGGAAACCTATAAGCTGAGGTTCATTGTGCGAAGGGTTTGATGGATAGCATACTCTGCGATGATATGACCTGTGAATGGGATATATTCGATCATTATCTCGAAGATCCTCATTCTTACTACACATGTTCTCACGTTTTTAGTCCGTCCTGCGTAGACTGCAAGGTATTCAGGGCGGTTCCGATAAACGGAGATGGGAAGTGTGCCTCGTGGGCGCACATTCCTGCTGTTCTTGCGCTTGCATCCCCCGAGACCGGGATTGGATGCCACATCTTTCAACCAATGGAAATGGCTAGTTGAAGATGTGAGTAGCTCAGGTGCTTGAAAGCACGTATAGATCTTGCTAGCGCGTTGAGGGTGCCGATTTAGAGTGCACGAGTGGGGTTTGGGGGATTCGTTCAAGCTTGAACGTATGCGAGTGTTCCCAACATTGCGAAGACCAGTATAGATGCTAGAGTATAGCTCGGAAAAGCATGTCCACATGCAAGTTCAGGGCGCCCAATTCTGCTGACAAGATTGCTGTAGCATGTCCTTATAATCGATTCATTGAACGACGATGGTATTGTCCTAGGGCCAAGTGAAGCGTGATTATCGGATATCCACTGGGTGTCACCTTCGCAACCAAGTCGTTATGCGCCAATCCTTCTTCGACGATGCTCCACTTGCTCAACTTGCATCTCCTGTGACAAAAGATCGCCCATGGATTCGATAAAATGTAATGATATTGGAAGGGGTGCGTGTTTGTCATAGCAAAAGAATACGCGTTAGGTGACGAGACGTCAAATTCGACATTCGAGAGTAAATGGAAGCACGAGATAGACCTGACGGATCGAGTGTGTTGCTGGAATTTCAATTCCACGTTCTCCCTAAAGTCCTGAGGCCAATCACAATGTCACTTTCGTCGTCGCATGTCGCGTGAGTTCCTAGAGGCGCGATTGCCAGATTGCTTGGGACACAGAAGTTGTCCAGACAAATAACGCAATATGTTACATATGGTAAGCAGTCCCAGAAAGAAAATAGCTGTAAGGTCAGTCGTATCCAGATGGCTGTGATAGAAACCAATGGAGGAGTGTGATGTAGTTGAAGATCGAGTTCAGGGTGGATCGAGGACACTAGGGCTTATGTCATCGAACCTAGACAACACCTTGGGGGTGATCGATCAAGTCAAAGTGACAGATATTGGAGTCTCGCATCTCTCAACCCCCTCCGACTTCTCCGACCTTCCATCTTTTCTCCCTGGATGAAGTTGTGGCTGGTTGTGAATCTCCGCGGTGCGGCTGGTTTGATGACTAAGACCCCCCTCCGTCGAGTTCTGCGCAAGAAGGAACCATTTGATGCTTCTGGCTGATCAGGAAGCGTTGCGACTTTCAGTGCCGTCGACCCCAGAGGTGATCTTTTGCCTGAGCCTACCTTGCCTCTGGGATCATTTCTCACTCCAATCTCATTGATCCTCGGATCCCCCTCCTCCAGCAATCCTCCGCGTCTCGGAATTTTCGACTCGTCCCGGACCACACGGTCACCGCAAATCCATCTCCAGACCTAGTCGAGTGTGCAACGCTCTCAAAGATACGTGCGCCATGTCGTCCACCACCATGGCAAAGAAGAACAAGGGAAAGAAAGCGGCCGATCCGAATGAAACGTCCAAGTTACTGGCAGCCAAGATCTCCCAGTTAGAGCAGGATGCAGCCGGTGAAAAGGACCAGGAAGCGGAGATTGGTGCGTTGAGCCCTGATTTTGTTCTGTGGTATTGTGCTTTTTCAGTTGAAACGCAGTAGCTGCAACCGTGTCTAGTGCGAAGAAATATGGCCACTAACATGGGTCCAATATGCAGAGCGCGAAGTGAAGAAGGCCACCCGCGATCTCAACCAACTATTAAACAACATCGAGTCCCCCATGACCCGTCTAGAGACTGTTCACAAGAAGTACACCGAGCTGTTGGCCGATATGAAAAAGCTGGATCGGGACTATGCCAAGAGCAAAAAACGAGCCGACCAGCTGCAGAAGGATCAAGATAAGGGAAAATCGGAACTCAATAAGAGTATCACCATGAAGGACAAATTAGAGAAGCTGTGTCGAGAGTTGACAAAGGAGAACAAGAAGGTCAAGGTAGGCAACCGCATGTTCCCTCCATCATGGAGCCTATCGCTCAATCTGGTTAGGATGAGAACAAAAAGCTCGAAGATACCGAGAAAAAAGCCCGTCTGATAGTGAATGAGCGACTTGATTGTCTGCTTTACGATATCCAAGACGTCATGGCCTCCCGTGGAAGTGCCCGCAATGAGAAGGAGGACGTTGATCTAGAGGAAGCGTATGTCTACATTTCATCTTCTCTATGCGTTCTTATTGGTGGGAATTCTTTTTCTGACTTCACGGTAGGCTTCGGGCCAAGCTCAAGACGATCAGCGAGCAATTCGATACTCGTGAGCTGCATTACAAGGGCCTTCTTCGCAGCAAGGACTCCGAGATCCAAAGTCTCACTTCCAAATATGAGGAGCAGCGTCGGACCGCTGACAATGAAACTGCCCGGGGACGTGCTTTGAGTGCTCAGGTTTCCACCTTCTCTCACACTGAAGCCGAGCTGCGCAGTCAACTTAACATCTATGTGGAGAAATTCAAGCAGGTATGAGAACTTTGGTGTTTTCCTTCCACCGTCCGGCAGCTCACAAAAGTTCAGGTCGAGGACACTCTTAATAACAGCAACGAACTCTTCTTGACATTCCGTAAGGAGATGGAGGAAATGTCCAAAAAGACCAAGCGTTTAGAGAAGGAAAATCACACACTCAATCGAAAACACGAGCAAACAAATCGCAACATCCTTGAGATGGCTGAAGAGCGCACGCGAAATCAAGAGGAGCTGGAGCGATGGCGACGGAAGTGTCAGCATCTTGAGGCTCTATGCCGTCGTATGCAGGCGCAGGGACGTGGAGAAGGCCTAGCCGAAGGCGACGATCACTTGGACCATGACGACGAGGGCACTGAAAGCGAGTATGATGACGATTACGAGGATGAAGAGGAGCTCAGCGAAGAGGGCGACCTCGACGAAACCGACCATGGGATGCCACGCCCGACTGGGCCATCTGAGCGGCCTGTCTTTGGACCCCCTCCGCCGCCGAATCTCCTCGAGACCCGGGCTACTAAGAACGCGGCTGTTCTCAATGGGTGTCATTAATTGCTTTGTACTTGATTTCTTGTTTCGAGTTTCATGCTACCAACGTCGATTGTTTCAGCGCCGCAATGGTGACAAGATCAGATGTTCAGTGAATACATGGTCACCTTGTTTGCAAAGACATGAAATCGATGCAGTGGTGAAATGACTGGATGCAACTGCAGAATCTCTAGCTCCGCGAGCAAGCACCTATTGCTGAGGATCTTGTCAAGCAAGCACAGCTATACGGGCTTATTCCCGAGGGTTTTGGGCATATCACTTGCAATATCCATGTCATTTGTCCCGTGTGTTGTGTGTTCGTTGAATATCAACTGTTTCTGTACAAGTACATGTCACATTACCAATGAAAGGTTCTCCTTGTGCTCTTGGGCCTGTAGTTGATTCTTCTAAGCATTCACAGTTTACTCGAGCCACTGGCCGAAATGTATCCATGGCCTGTCTTTAATACCTCGACTGCTTGTTGGACCATTTCCTTCACAATCACACCCGCGGGCTTGACTTCCTTCACACTGGCCGAGACGTCCCCCATCAGGAATGGCATATCGATATCTTTCTCGCTTTCCAGATCCTGCATCATGGGCACAATGCCCTTGGCAGTCAACGCCGCGATATCAGCTGGTCGACTTTCCCACTCCTTGATATATTCATTGGGCAGCATCCGCAACGGACGCCCAGAAACCACCAACGTGCGACGTGTCTCCCCATATTGCGCCCCAACCACAGCTTCCTTATGCAGGCGACTCGCACCACTCTCCTCCGAGGCTACAAACCGGGTGCCTACCCAAACCCCCGTTGCCCCGAGCATCAGTGACGCCGCCAGACTGCGTCCATCATTGATACCGCCCGCGGCGACGACCTGCGCCGGCTTACCTGTCAACGGACTCTTGTACCGCCGCGCAACATCCACGACGGCCGGGATAAGAACAGAGAAGGGAATTTCGCCGGTATGGCCGCCTCCCTCGCCGCCCTGCGCACATACAATATCGACACCACGCTGAAACGCCTTCTCCGCATGCTTCGGCGCACCGACCATATTCATCACGAGGATCCCGGCATCATGTAGTTGTTTGATGGTCTTCTCGGGCGGTACGCCCACAGCTGAAACGAACAGTTTCGCTCCATGTGAAATAGCCACGTTCACTAGTGCGTCCAGCTGGCCGTGCGTGTAGTCATGGTTTGTAGCACGCGCGCTACCTCCAACTTGCGGGAGAGCTAGATCCACGCCGAAAGGCAGATTGGGATCTCGCAAGAGTGACTTGAGTTCGGTGAGCATCTCTGAGAGCTGCTCCGGCGTGTAGCCCAGTCCACCGACGGTGCCAAGGCCACCGGCGTTGGAGACGGCGGCGGCGAGCGCAGCTCCTGATGCGCGTGCCATACCGGCTAGCAAGACCGGGTGTTGGATCTTGAGTAGGGAGCAAAGAGGTGTTTGAAGGGACATGATGGAGGTTGTCCTTTTCCCTTCGTTTGGCGTGTATGCAGTCGCAGAATCTGACTTTATGATGAGATTGCAAATAACGGGATCTGATTATAGGTAATTTGAGATCTGATTGACTCTTATGCTGGATCTGGTGGTTGTATCTATAACTCGGGAAGTGAAGAATGCGGGGAAGTTGTTTGGCCGAACCGAGGCATCGGGATCTTCTTATGAAGGCGATTTAAACTGCTCGGTCATTTGGATTGTTTTTATGTATTTGGATTAGCATTATACTCTATTATACATTTGTGAGTAGCTGGACAAATCAGAAAACATCTCGACTCGGTCTTGAAGAGTATAATTAAATCAATTCTGAAGCTCTCGTTGCAGTTTCTTCCTGAAAATAGGTAGCTTATCATCTAGACTTATCGACGTTAATAATTAATTAGGAGCATTCTCTAAAAAGCTACTTTAAAATTAAAGTAATAATCGCAGGAAAACGGAGCGATGCCCGAAGCGGGAATGTAATTGGACGCGCCAAATTGCGCGTTCGCGTCA
Organism: Penicillium sp. PG113-03A; assembly: GCA_037042135.1. Taxonomy (NCBI): domain Eukaryota; kingdom Fungi; phylum Ascomycota; class Eurotiomycetes; order Eurotiales; family Aspergillaceae; genus Penicillium; species Penicillium sp. PG113-03A. The sequence goes on along the minus strand of JAXQJW010000139.1, from coordinate 111,353 downwards.
ACCAAAGCTTCCATCCGCATCACCGACTCGACCCTTCCACTCCCTGGGATCGCCAGATTGAGTCGCCAAAATGGCCACAGATAATGACTATGGATTTCTGCGTCCACCGGGGTATGTGATTGACCAATGTGCGAGGAGCTTGCTACACCAGCAGCGTTCTTCCCTCAAACCAGTCTTGCTGACCGTTGGACTGTTTGTTTAAACAGCAATGATGAATATGAACCGGTCTACCGCACTCCATCCGATTATAACCCCCTCGATACATTCAAGCTGCCCATGGGCGCGGATCGGCATTACCAGCAGCAATATGGTGACATGTACTTCCTGCGACTCGCGAAATTAAAGCCCGCCGTGGAACAAGTTGCGATGGAGGCATGGGAAGGCTTCAGTGTATGGTTTCTACCCTTGAAAGCTTCTCATTTCTCATTCTTATGTTTGGATGATGCTAGATTGCTGGTGAGCGTGCGCGACGGGTGGAACGAGTGCTCGACGTGCGACAGGGCGAGCTTTGCTGGGTCGCGGGAACGGTGTACATGGATATGCCATTGAAACCGAATATTTTGGAAGACTTGACGAAGGAGGTCGGTGCCATTATCCGTGAATGAATTGGCTATGTTAACGCTGGCTTCAGACTTTCACAGCTGCGCCCCCTCCACGCCGCACCTACGTCGACCCTTCCAATCCCTCATCGACACAGGTCATGCTCGAGGATGAATCCGGTCGTGTCCGTTTAGTTGGCGATTTTCTTGACTCTACACAAGTGGCCACGGGGATCATCCTCGCGGCCCTAGGGACAGAGAATGCGAACGGGGATTTCGAGGTGATCGATATAAAAGTTCCAGATCTGCCTCGACAACCTCGTCGATGGGAGCGGAAGGAACAAGGAAACAAAGACAATGGCAAAGATGCTGCTGCAAAGAAGAATAGCAAGATTGCTTTTGTCAGCGGACTAGGGTTCACAGGGACTTCGAGTGACAGTCTCAGTTTGGAGCTTCTGACCGAGTATCTTCTTGGATACACGGGGTTTTTTGGTAACGAGGATAGTGACCCGTTGCCCAATGCGTCTAAGATCAGCAGGCTCGTCATTGCGGGCAATTCTCTCGGGGCTAGCGTGACTAGCGGTGCAGCGGGTTCTGACAATGCAGTCAAGAAGCCGGCACCAAAGAAGTACGGATACGATGCATCTGCATACAATGCGTCACCTATCACTCGACTCGACCGATTTCTCGCGGAGATTCTTCCTAGCATTCCTGTGACGCTCATGCCGGGAGAGGCAGATCCTGCGAATGTCTCTCTGCCTCAGCAAGGAGTTCACCGTGCCATGTTTCCACAAGCCCGCGCTTACTGTGCGCCTCCTCCATCCGACGAGAAGAAGCCAGATCCAGGCTGGTTTGACAGTGTTACCAACCCATGGGAAGGAGACGTAGAAGGATGGCGGCTCTGGGGCTGCAGTGGTCAGAATGTCGACGATGCCCTGCGGTACTTGAATTTTCCCGAAGACGATGATGGCCTGAATGAAGAAACGGACGATTCCGAGGCGAGACTACGAGTCATGGAAGCTATGCTTCGATGGCGCTGCGGTGTTCCCACTGCTCCAGACACTATTTGTATCAAACCCATTTGCATATCTCTCTAACTGTTTTACTAACAATCTTGCAGGGTCATATCCTTTCCAGACTAATGATCCATTTGTTTTGGAATCTTGCCCGCATTTATTCTTCACCGGGAACCAGCCAGCTTTCAAGACGGCGGTGATCGAGGGGGATATTCCTCTGCGCCTCGATGGAGGTGATACCGAAATGGGTGACACTGCTCAAGGGGAATCTGCTCCTCGTGTCCGATTGCTCTCTATCCCGCGTTTCAAAGATAGCGGGGAGTTGATTCTTGTCGATACCGAGACGTTAGAGGTCGAGGTGGTGCGCTTTGGAGTTTTTGCGGGACAAGAGGAGAAAAAGTGATTTATAGAAAGAGGCAATTGAATACCAAGGTTTAATGACATGATTGGACGTCTTGTTCATTCGCTAGTGATCAAAGTAGATATGCCGAAGCGATCTTGGCTTTTGAGCAGCTGGAAGAATCTCATCTTCTAGGTGGCAAACATGCTTGGCCTCTTGGGAGAAGTCTTCTCTATAATCACACTAGATAAAGTAACAGTTGACATACATCTGCAGTAAACCGCAATTCAAATGACCAAAGCGGGATTGCCGAGCCCCACCTCCACGCAGAATCGGCGCGAGTCAAACTTCATTGATGCTATAGAAAGCAAGGATCCCATTCCAAAGCTACTACGAGGAACAAATCAGACTATCACGATTCTCACCGGGAATCTAAACCGGTGATCATGTTGCTAAACGCCGAGACCGGTGCGTCTACCTAAGCCCACTAAGTACCTCAACCTAGCCGGGGTAGGTCAATGTACAGCGCAAGGAAAGTACTAACACATTGAATGTAGCCTTGTCCACTTCCAAGGTCCTTCTAGTCCCATATTCAACATGGCATGTACCCCGGTATCACGAATGGATGCAAGACGAGGTACGTAGTTCTGATAGCATGACGGACCAATTCCAAGCCTGACGGACTTGAATAGGAAATCCAACAAGCAACGGCCTCCGAACCACTCTCAATAGAAGAAGAATATGCCATGCAACGCAGCTGGCGACAAGACGCCGATAAATTAACATTCATCATCTGTCACCCCGTCTCAGCAAACAATTCTTCCGCTCCAGCACTCAGTCCAGAAAATGACTCTTCTGCAAACATGGTCGGTGACATTAATCTCTTTCTTCGCGTCGACGACGGCGAAGACGGCGATGAACCACCCAGAATAATCGGCGAGATTGAACTCATGATCGCTGAGAAGGTGCATCAACGGCGTGGATACGGGAAAGCCGCTTTATTGACATTTCTCCGATACATTATTGAGCAACAAGCTGAGATATTGGAGGAGTTTGTTCGAGGGGGTGTCGATGCTCAGATGGTGGATAGATTGAAAGCTGGTGCAAAGACTTCTGCCATTGAGTTTTCGTGCTTGAGTGTGAAGATCGGACAGGAGAATTTGCGGAGTATTGCTCTCTTCGAGGGTCTTGGGTTTCGAAAGGTCGTTGAGGAGCCGAATTTCTTTGGAGAATTTGAGCTGCGACGGTTTGATTTGACTTTGTTGTCTGTGAATCGGGAACTTGAGGGAGCTGGGGTGGTTGAGTATGCTCAGTTGCCCTATGAACGGAAATTATAATTTGCTATCTTGTGTTTATAGAGGAGCGACTCAACAATCAAAAATCTGGGATCAATCTTGCGCGGTGTTCAAATAGATTTATCCGAGTTTGTCAATATACCGAGCAACTCATGACATTATATTGATCATTTACAAGATTTACTCAAGTAGAAGACAACGCTGGGCTAGGAATAGGTTGGTCATGGTATAAATTATACCTGTGTTGGTATCCGTGTCCTCTCGAGCGGTTCAAGCCAGTTAGTTACTAGTCATGTAGACTACACATTGCATGTCATTTGAAGCACAGTTCTATCACCTGGGCATCCAAGGCCTATCTTGAGAGCTGTAGCTTGGGCCCGGCTCAGAATTGGAACAGCGATCTATATATTCAATATTAAACCTTTATACTAGAGACTTGAGATCAAAAAAGCATACTACGATGACTACGTATGTCGCAGACCACGATCAGGCACCCAATCATAGAATACCCTTGCAATGGACGGGAGATATATATCACGGACAAACAGGACCTGGAGGAAGTTTCAACTGTTTTTTCATTGGTATGTAAGGACTAGAAGCTCCGACAAAAGGCTTCCTAGAGGATGTCCGGGAAATGCGAGTCGTCTGGCCGGTGCATTATTACAGCGGTTAACAGACGCAAGGATAGGCCTCCTAGCACGAATATCCCGCACACGAAGCCATCCCCGTGTCGGCCCACAGAGAGATTAGGCGCATGCCGTTCCTCCCTCTAACAGTTGGTCCTGCACGCATCAACAACCAATCACACCGCACTCCGAGGCTCCGTTATTTTGTAGTCACTGCATTTACAGAGACTTCTTCTTGTCACCCTTGGAGACATCGACAACCTTGAGGGCTATTATAGAAAGGAACCGTTAGCATACGATCGTAGCATCTTCGGCATCTTCAATGTGCGTGCTGGGGTGACAATTCCTCCGAGGCTCCTCGTGGGACCGGCGCAATTGTAGCGAGAATTCACGAAATGGAAAGCGACGTACCAGGAGGCAGGCTCTGCTTCAGCTTGTCGGCCTTGTCGGAATCCTTCAGGACGAGGGTGTAGAGGTTGCGGTGGCAGCGGACCTTGAACTTGGTCTGCTGGGACTTGCGGTTCTTCTTGATCCGGGCGGCTGGAGAACGGGCTGTTAGTTTCAAGTTCCGAGATCTCCTCCGCTGATTCCATTTCCCCTCCGTGGTTCATGGTGGCGATGACACGTACAGGAGGCATCCTTCCGGCGGCAGATCTCGATGAACTGCTTGATATCGGAGACTTCGCTAGGCATGGTGACGGTTGATGCGGATGAGGTGCGATGGGAAAGAAGCTCACTGGCGTCGACACTTCCCGAATGAGTTGTGTGGATCGGATTAGGGTTTTGGCCCGGGGAAGCCCTGGAAGTCACGTGCAAAAGCTTCATTCAAGCATTTAACGAGAATATAGGATTATTTGACACATTATTAAGATATTTCAAAGATCCAGTCTATAGCACTTAGATAACATCATTACTGAAAACCATCTAACACCACAGTTCATGCCCTTATCAAGGCAAATCATGTTTTACGGCCCGTTTAAGATCATCGGAACGATGGTGATGACTCAGCAAGCCTGACCAGCGGCGGTGCAGTGGCAATGTGGCGGTGCGATGTGGTCGTGCTGTCCTTCACATGCAGCGCAGTAGACAATATCTGTTCATCTCCTCGTCTCAGCCATATTCTTATAAGATTGTGAAGGAGCCTTGATTCCGCAAACACCTCCAATATGCCTACTCCACTCGATCGTACTCTACATTCCAAGGTATGTGGCTCAATAATATCCAAGGCTGAAGCTGATGTTGTCTAGAACCTTTTTCTCGGTAAATACAAGATAAAAATGCACATAGATGCGAAAAGATGAAAGCTAACCAAGACTCTCAATCCAGGATTCGCGGGGATGGTGACTGCGGTCGCAGCCTGGTCCATCTGGGGAGGCGATCTCTTTCCAGCACAGCAAGATCCAACCGGAAGTAAGCAATCCAAGGTCATGACCAACATAACGGCATCAGCTCATGTGACAGACCCTGAGAATTGGACTGCGGATGAAATGAAACGATGGCTTCGCGCGGTATGTAATATCCTCAAGTAACTCTTGTCAGACCCAAGTCTAACCTCCCTTTAGCGGGGGCTATTGCCCAACGAGAAAGCGACGCGTGAAGAGTTGCTAGAAAGGGTGAAAGCAAACTTGCGAATCCCTCGCAATGCCAAGCCATCAGCGTCGAACTCGTAGTAGGAACTTTGGGTTTTGGGTTTTGGGTTTTGGCGTTTGATCGATTAATGCACGTTATGTCCAAAATGATAATTCAAGTTTTGGAATATCCACGGCCAGCACTCGGTAGCCAGACATGCTGCCTAGATGGTGTGGGTGAAGTCTCCGCTCAATTCTCGACCGCGAAAGGCGTGGTACTGTCTATCGACGGAATGTGGCAGATCACACCACCAGGCGGAAGTTTTGACTGTTTATCAACCACTCCTTACGGCCATGCGTACGGTCGGCAGAGGGATTGGGCACCAGAGTGAACGTTTCGCTGAAGCAACGCTGCGGCTGATCACGGTCGCCATAGCGCACGTTTCCACTGACCAAGACAAGTACTGACATGTCCTTGACTGTCATCTGCGCAGCGGGTTTGACGCCAGACGGGGTGGCGGTTGGAAATGCGCGGTTGATGATTTGACAGTCGAAAGACTGGACTTCGAAATGCACCTCACCAAGCTCATTCTTCAATATATCTTGAACAGCACTTCCGTTTGCGATATCATTTCCATTGAACAGAATCTTGGAAGGTGTGGGGTCGTAGAAGGAGCTGATGCTGTCGCGATTTGATTCGAGGGCCTTGTAGAAAGAATGGACGAGTTGTGAGGCAGCTAAAGTGTGTTATAATCAGCAAGATTCTGACAGCCGTGAATTTAATTAGGTTACCGTCAGTGGACACACGGATTAGCTGGTCATCGACGATCTCAGCCATGGCAGCGTAGACTTCCGTAAAGATTCGGACTGGGCGAAAGATAGCCGGTGTGAGGAAATTCCTAAGAATGCGGAGGCAGCAGGGTACCTAGTCGGCTGGAAGTTTCAGTCCACAAATAGATATATAAAGCTATAAGACCAAAAGGCTGCAAGTCGACTCTGAGCAGTGAAAGATGAAAGGCGGAGTCAAGAAAATAATTGCGGGTGGAGCTTGGACCATCCAGCGCGACACCGAATGTCTCCGATGCCCGTGATTTCTTGCTGTCAACCGCTCCCAATGGTCACCACGAGAATGCCGCTACGCGCATTTTCCAGGGCCTCTCGTCTGTTTAATGCGACTCGGCCATGGACGTGTGGAGCTTGCCGCACTGGCAGGTTTCAGTTTCTCCGAAGTGTCGCGACGGCTCCGCAGTCATCGAAAAAGCCATACTATGTGACAACGCCGATTTTCTATGTCAATGCCGGTAGGCTACTCCCAATATACTGCAGTTGGACTGCGGCTAATTATCTTAATTATTGTTAGCCCCTCATGTCGGTCATCTGTATACAATGGTCATTGCCGATATCTTGAAACGGTGGCAGGTTATTCTCGGGAATAGCGATGCGCAATTGTTGACCGGCACCGATGAGCATGGAATGAAGGTACAACATACTCGTGATGGTAATGGATAGGATTGCTGACGGATTTGTCAGATCCAACAAGCTGCCATTGAGGCTGGCATGGATACCCAAGCATTCTGTGACATGAATTGCCGGACGTTCGAGGTGAGTATACTCTGTTGTGTATGCCGTGGCAAATGCTTATCTTGCTGGACATTTCAAGACACTCGCAAAAGCTGCAAATCTCGACCATGATCATTTTATCAGAACAACCGATCCGGCGCATCGTGATGCGGTCCAGTATTTCTGGGTAGGCAGATCATGTCGATGGAGAGAACGTCACTGACAGCGGAAGGAAATGTTAAACCACCGAGGCTACATCTACACCTCCAAACATGAAGGGTGGTATTCGGTCAGCGATGAGACATTTTACCCGCAATCGCAAGTCCAGAACTCCTTAGACCCTTCCACGGGCAGGAAGCGGATGGTAAGACTTCTGCCTCAACTTTGATCCACAGTCGCTCACCTTTTCTAGGTCTCAGTCGAGACAGGAAAGGAGGTGGAATGGTCCTCTGAGACCAACTATCATTTCCGCCTTTCAGCATTCAAGGATCGCCTACTAGAATTATACAATCGACCCGACTCCTTCATCACGCCTTCAAAGTACTCAACCTCAATCATCAGCTCGGTATCATCTGGTCTACAGGATCTTTCCATTTCTCGACCTGTGGAGCGACTAACTTGGGGTATCCCGGTTCCCGGCGACGACACGCAAACCATCTACGTCTGGTTGGACGCACTGGTCAACTATTTGACTCGCGCAGGATATCCTTTCCCTCCCGGGCAAGAAAGCAAGTCGATCTGGCCCGCTAATGTCCACGTAGTTGGAAAAGATATTGTTCGGTAAGCATTCTTCATCCCCATGCAAAACCCAAACTCGCAGCTAAACCCACCCGGCAGCTTCCATTGTGTTTATTGGCCTGCCTTCCTCATGGCTCTTGATCTTCCACTACCCCAGAATGTTCTCGTGCACGGACATTGGACTATGAACCGCGAGAAAATGTCCAAATCCACGGGTAATGTGGTCAACCCGTTCTATGCCATAGACCGCTTCGGCGTTGATGGAATGCGATTTTTCCTAGCCTATCAGGGAGGTCTTGCAGATGATGCTGACTATGACAATGCCTTTATTACCCGAGACTACAAGAAATGGCTTCAAGGCGGGATCGGCAACCTCTTACACCGGACAATTGGATGTGCCAAGGGAAGAATGCAATCGCATATCCAGAATGCCACGAATAATCGGGGTCCGACTCTCACACCGGCAGATGTGGAGCATCAAACCATGCTAGTTCTAGCGCCGACTAAGGTTGCCGAGTGTATGACCGGTCTAAACCCGCGTGCCGCGCTACAAGAAATCGTGGGCATCGTTGAGAAGGTGTGGACGATCAATCCCCGCACAGAATAACGACGCTAATACTTTATCAGACCAACAAATACTTCCATGCGGCGGAGCCGTGGAAAAGCCCCGACCCCCAATGGGTTCTCTTCAACGTGGCGGAATCGCTTCGTATCTCTGGCATTCTGCTCCAGCCGTTCATGCCCTCCAAGTCCCAGGAACTCCTAGAGCTTCTCCGCGTAGATACATCTAATCCGTTGAAACGGAGCTTTGCGGCCGCGGTCTACGGGTCTGACCCGGAGTATGGGGAGGGCCTCAAGAAGGGAATCCTTTTCCCTCCCTTGATCACAGAGGAATAACCCCGTGCGGTCTCCGAGTTTTCCATTTGATAACAAGAATGGCCGACAGACCAATCACGGCGACCGGCAAGACGGATTCGCAACATCTCCGTCAGCTGCAACAACTCCAGTGAGAAGATTTCCCGAGCCCTCCACCTTGATCAGCTGCCAGGTTTCCATGAGCGAGATGCGCACGGTATGTCATCACTGGCCCAGCTGTGATTGGCGCCGCCCACAAGGTTATCGACGGGAAGAATTGGCCAGAACCGTGGATTCCATCGCTATCTCGCTCGGAACGGGAAAGTCGCCCGTTTCCCGTCGGAAAACCTGGAGTGGCGGACTAGGGCAATCGTTTGTATATCAAAACATGTCGCAATAATTGTATACTACTTTGTTGAAAGCTGATTGTTTCAGAACTTCCTGATCTCGTGGGCTGACTTTCCTGGCCTTTCTGTTTCTGTGATTTTATATCCCACCAACCACCGTGTAACAACTCGTTCTATTCGAAGCCCGTCTCCCATCTAGGGTCTATTGTCGTTTATACTTGACATCGGGCGGGCGTCCTTCTCCGACAAGACTTTTGTCCCTTGCCTTCCTTCCGTCATATTTGATTTCATCATGGGGAGCATCGCGCCTTCCGACCAGAAGACCTTCAAAACACCATGGATTGAAACGCCACTGGTTGAGTCGTCTTGTCTTTCCCGTGCCGCAGGCTGCCGGGTGTTTTTGAAGCTGGAGAATGTGCAGCCAAGTGGTTCTTTCAAGTCCCGTGCCATGGGCAACCAAATTCTTTCCCATTTGCGGAACCCAGAGAATGCCAACCGTCGAGTTCACTTCTTTGCCTCGTCCGGTGGAAACGCCGGATTGGCTGCGGTGTGTGCTGCCCGGAGCCTGGGATACCCCTGCACTGTTGTGGTACCGGTATCAACCAAGCCCTTGATGGTGGAAAAGTTGCAAGCAGCTGGTGCTGCCGATGTCATCCGACATGGCGAGAACTTCTTCGAGGCTGGCTCCTACATGAAAGATGTGATTATGAAGAAGACCGTCGAGGGCGAGGAAGATGTGGTCAAAATTGCCCTGCACCCGTTTGACAACCAGCCCATCTGGGAAGGGAACAGCACGCTCATTGACGAGCTGGAGAAGCAACTCCCGCCCGCTGCTAATGCCGAAGAAGAGGAAGTTTACCGCGGGCGGGCACTTCCCTTAGATGCTATTCTATGCAGTGTTGGTGGCGGTGGTCTGCTTAATGGCTTGGTCATGGGTATCGAGAAGCGACGATCGTCGAAGCAGCAGCAAAATGGCGTTGCCGCCAACGGACATGCTTATATGGATGTCGTTCCATCTGAAACCAAAACTACACCGACGCCCCAACCACCCAGTCCCATCCACCTCCTTGCCATTGAAACGGCCGGCACCGATTCCCTGGCTGCTGCCATTGCCAATAACTCCCTCGTCTCCCTCCCCAAGATTACCTCTCAAGCAACCTCGCTCGGAGCCATTCGTGTCTCTGAGACCACTTTCCAATACGCCGTTGCTCCCCCGCCGGGAATCAAAGTACACAGCACTGTCCTTTCGGACGCGGACGCTGCCCGAGGTGTGCTCCGTCTCGCTGATGATGAGCGGCTCCTCGTCGAGCTCGCGTGTGGTGTCTGCGTTGAGGCGGCTATTGGCGACGCTGCCACTGCGGCCTCCGCTTCGGCTACGGCCGGTACCGGGGCACAAAGCATGAAGAAGCGGAAGAGAGGCTCGAATGTCTCTGCCTCGAACCGGGATGAGGGTTACGGTGATGACCGATTGTCGTCGACGGATAATGAGACCGACCTGGAGAACGACGCAGAGATCGGTGGTCGCCCTACAAGTGTTCAGTCACCTCCACTGAAGTCCAAGCTGAAGCAGCTTGTTCCGGATCTCACACCAGAGAGTCGAGTTGTCATTATTGTCTGTGGTGGAAGCAACGTCACCATCGATATGGCCGGTGAATGGAGGAAGATGTTGGCCGAAGGGTGGGTGTGAAATGTGAGGAATCTGGATTAGACTCATTTCATTTCTGGCTTTTATACCTCATGATCTTTATATAGCACATGGCTCTTTGGCTTCTTGTCGATTGATTTATTGGGATTTTCCCACTTTTGATGTCTTCTTTTCTGCATACTGGCCGGCCTGTCACTTCAAAAAGAGATTAATTACAATCACATTGAACTAGATTCAAAAGTTTTCTCTCATTCCAATCATTCCCATCAATAGTCTCAAGCAGTGGTCTGCCCCAGCCCTTGAATTCGATACTCCCAGTAATTCTTGCGAATGGGATCATACTTCTCTTTCAGCAGCGTAAGCATCTTGACTGCCTTTTCATTTTGTTTGCCATCTCCCCCATTCTCCGCATAAACATCCGCCAACCACTCCAAAGCATGGCTACTTTTCACCACACCCTCGTCCACAAACCGTCCAGCGAATTCCTCCCACTCTGTCAACCCCCGTCCAGCAGCCCGCAACACGCCGCGCGCATACCACCATGGACTCCGATTCTCCGGTGCCCGGACAATCGCCTCCTGCGCATACTTCAGCTCGGCATCAACAAGGTCCTCATCCACAACAGCCAGCCGTCCCTTTTCCGCGGAACTCGTCGCCAAGTCACCAGCATTCACCATACCGGCATCGGGTTCATCCCCGCGCGGTCCAAACCGAAGCATGTACCGATGATTCCAGGCGGAATTATTACGCACGTCCGCTTTAAGTAGAGCGTCGATGTCCTCGACTTCACGTGGCAGATCCCACAGTTTGAAGTGGCGAACGAGCCAGTGGCGGTATGTCCAGACATGATAGTTTTTGGAATCTTGGGCAAACATGTCCATTAGAAAGTCCAGTTCTTTAGACGGGAGGGTTGGGAAGTGGGACTTTGAGGACATGAGAGCTTGGCGGTGGGACCAGATTTGGTAGTTTTTGAGGTATTTTAGAGAGACCCCGTTTAGCCAGGTTAGCTCTTCGAGGAGGTCTTTTTCCAGGGCGAAGAGGATCTTGGCGCGGTAGATCCTGGATGGATTAGAATTTGTTTAAATGTATGGATTCATACTTGAGTGTTTGCATGGAGTATACATACCACACTGTATAGTGGGCTGGATTCATAGAGATCACATCTTCGGTCAATTTCAGTGCCCGGTCCGACATCTCGTTCGCGGCCATGACGGCCCGTAAGTACGAGGTTGCTTCGAGGTATGCCGGCGGGTAGGCGATGGTTGCTAGCGGCATGATGCCGGAGTCAGAGCCATCGTCTAGTGGAATTGGAGTGATTGATGCCCATTCCGGGTCATTGGCATAGTCGGTCGTCATGTTCAAGGGAGTCGATATCAAATCTGCGGGGGAGATCGGCAGCGCAACCACCGCACCAGATGTGATCTTCACACGGAGTAAAGGATAACACACGAGTAGAAAGTCACTCTCAAGTAACAATGTCCTGATGGAATTGTCTCATTGATTGAGAACAGAGGAAAGCTTTGAACTTGAGCGCGAGGTGAAGGTGGGGACTTGGCGGCCTGAGGCGCAAACAAAGCGGTGCCGAACAATCACTTCGCGTTGCATTGTTCTTTTGTTATTTAATTGGATGATTCAACTCGAGATGTATGTTATATGTGACTATCAACATCTAAATGAAACACACATGATTAGGAAAAGGTTTCGCCACCGTTTTCCAAATACTCCGTCTCTTCAGGAGTTGACTTTCGCCCTAATGCTTGGTTGCGGTGCGGATACCGTCCAAACTGCTCAATAATCACCTTGTGCCGTTTCTCAAATTCATACGTGTTGCTCAAGAATCCTCGAAGCGCTTCCGGTTGATATGAAAGAACATCGAAGCACTTCTTCTCATCTTCATTGAGAGACGCAACATCCCTACCGATAAATGATTCCATGTCTTGCGCGGTTTCTTCATGCTGCTGGCAAGCTTGCTCGTGGACAGCAAGGTTCTCCGAGTGCATCAAAGGCAAGTGGAACCAGAACCGATAGGACAGTCGGTACCGCACATCAGACGACTGCGTTGGAATCCCGGCATCAATAGCTCGGAGCGCAATTTCCTCGGCCAGCGGATCGAAATGCCCGAAGACCAACTTTGATTCGTCTCCGCGGTAGCAGTTCCGCGGGACCTGGTCTAGCAGAATGAGAATGCTGAGCCAATTTAGGGGCTGTGAGGTATCGATGGCATCAAGGATCTCCGTTGCAGATGCACCGGAAGTAACTAGTGCCTCGAGAGCGGGTTGGAATTGAGCACTGGTTACCACGTCAGTTCAATGCAGCGAGTATACCGGGATAGCATTGGGTGCTTACACGCAGGCTTTGTCAAACTCATCATCACGACTAAACCAGCGTTTCATCTCATCAAGACCTGGCAGAATCAATGCTTTCTCTCTGCTGAGGTGGTCGAACCAGAAGTTGCGCACATCCTGGAGAAGAGCCGGGGTGAGTGTTTGGCTCAGTTCGCGGGTGCCACCTGTCATGGTGACTGGCGTTGCATGAAATTGACAGCTTGACGTATATCTTTCAACTTTGGGCTGCACTTTCGGTCGTTTAGTTATCAATGTCCGGGGAGTTGTGGTAATCAATCTGGTCTGCGGCAGGGGAACAGGTCTCCAGATAGCCGGGCTCCATGAAGTGAGCTTGGTCAGATTCAACTTAATGCATAGTTAGAAAAATGCTGATATATCTTGCGGGTGACATACTCTCGTGCGCACTAGATGAGCCATTATCAAGTGTTGAGACCCCGGATTCCGCGATGAACCTCGGGACGAGACGGTGCTGAGTCATCTGGGATACATGGTCAACTGGAATGTTTTGATTTTATGGCGATTCAAGTACTCTTAGATGGGGAATTTTGAATAAATTCCATACGTTCTATATCATCTCGGGAATTCATTCATGTCTCGTATTCTCAGAACTGGGCTTTGTTTCGTCAAACTACGCAATAATCATTGCAGCACTAGATCACTTCTTCGCAACCTTGACTCTACGGCAGGACAAGCACAGGTCTATCGATGGGATTGATTATTATGTCAAGTAGCTGCGGCTAATCCAGCAGACACCTGCGCCAAATACATGCATCAAGAGACCAAATGGTCCAAAATAAGACATCGAGAAGAACGGCGAAATGAAAAGGGCATCACAGAATAAAGTGTATAGTGAAAATGACGGGCCAATGTGTACAGAGAATCGGATGAAACGAGCCAACACGAATCACAGACAGTGAGTCGTGTCCACAGGGAAGGCAAAGAGAATATCTTTTGAGAATGGATGCTTCAATGCTGACCAGATTATTGCGAAGCTCGCTTCCAGAACTTCCAGCCCTCACGCTTCTCTTCAGAGCCAACGCCCACCAGACGCTCGATACCGGCGGCTCCCTCGGCATTTTCGAACTTTTGCTGGTCAATCTCTTCACCACCCTCCTCTTCGGATCCATTGCGCAGCACAGCAGGCCAGAGGACACCGACGCCATCACCTCCGAGAGTGGATTCGTACTTTTTGAAACCCTCCTCGGCGAGCTTGGCTTCCAATTCGCGAACAGCCTCTGGTTTGGTGTCGGGTCGGAGCAAGGTGATGGCGCAGCCGCCACCACCAGCGCCAGTTAACTTCGTCCAACCAATGTCAGCGTGGTCAACGAGCTCGCGGATGCGCTCCAAGCGAGGGTGTGAGACGCCGAGTGAGACGAGGAAACCATGGTTGATGCGAATCAACGTTCCAAGGTGGGCAAGCGTGTTCTCCGACTCGCCCTCAAAGTCAGGATTCTCGATAAGACGTTGTGCAGAACGGGTGACTTGATCAATGGCGTCGAGAATGGACTCGGTGACAACTGGGTGGTCTTTCTTCAAGGCGGCCACCTTAGCCACTTCCGTCGCCGTCGAACGCGACTGCTGAGTGTCGACCAGGAGAAGACGCACTTCCGGAAATTTGGGGAGAGAAACGACAGTTGGGGGTTCCAAGCGGTTGGCACGTTTGAACATCACGGCTTTGCCGCCCGCGGCGACCGTGTTATCCACCCCACTGGGACTTCCATGAATGCAAAGCTCGCCCACAAATGCCCAACGATTGATGCGCTCAATTTGTGTCTCTGCCTCCTCGGCTGGCTGGTCCGGGTGGGGACCGGCGAGGGTGCGGATTTGGAGCAAGAGGGCCGCACTCAGGCAAACACATACACTAGCACTGCTTCCGAGGCCGGCACTGGTCGGTATAGTAGAGCGAAGGGTGTAGATTGCGCCCGGGCTTTGTGGCGATCCGAGGGAGAGGAAGAGGTAGAGGAAGGACGATGCAGAACGAAGGTGGATCTGGCGCTGCTTTTCAGGGACACCCTTGGAGACACCCTCGAGATGAGGCTGAATAGCGGCGACCAAGTCGGGGTCGAGGGAGGTCACGAGGTCGTAGTAAAACTTCTTCTTAGAAGGTTGGTGGAAAACCTCCCATGGCAGAGTATCAATGTCCCAGGTGTGAGCCAGCCCCAAGTCACGGAAGTTCAAGGTGATGGTGCGGTGCGATTTCGACAGGGTGGTCACCAAGAGGTAGGATCGCAATGAAATGGCTGCAGCGAGAGCAGCTTTGCCATGTACAACAGCATGTTCACCAAACAGAATGGCCTTGCCTGGCGCCGACACCATGAAGGCGGGCGCCATGGGCGACGAGGCCTTGCGAGACATGCCTGGCCGTCGGGGAGCGGTACCGTTGCGAGTTTGAGAATCGGCAGAGGAAGCACTATCCGAATGATCGGGATCTAGTTCAGCACCGTTCCCATTCATGACAGAAGAACCATTAGTCTCGTCGGGCCGAAAATGAGCCACAGGGCGGCGGTCATTGTTTGCAGATTTGATGCTGCCGTTGAGCCGATGCGCATTGGCTGACATGGCCAGACTTCAAGAGGAGAGGAACGAAAGCGAGAAAAGTGTAATCTTGCAAGAAAGAGAAGTCAAAGAAAGAATGCACACGGCTATAAGCGCATGGCGTCGTGGATCTTGTCGAGCGCGGAGGAGCAAGTTGGGGGATGCGCGCAGTGCTCCAATTTACGGAGTATAGGGAGGCACGATCCTGACCAATCACCGTGCCGCCTTTGCATATTTTTCTTTTTCTTCAACACTATTTATATTTTGCATAGGAGTATTCATTTATTCGCAATCAATAGATGCTTGGAATCCCCACGCTCTGTGTAGCTCTGAAAACCAAAGTATATACCCTAAAACTACTCTGTACTTCTATATCGCTCATGCACCTCGGTTCCTTCGTTCGATCTCCTGTAACACAATGCGATTGTGTCGGGCATCTGTACGTGTCAATGCCCGATATGTATATTTACAAATTCATCGTCACGGTCATGCTATTGCTGTGGACCAGCAGACATGGCGGCAAGTCCTGCCACAGCACTTCGAGATCACTCAGGTACGATTCACTGTCCGCCTGGTCCTGCGAGGTTCCTTCCACCGGTGATGGCAGAGTGGTGAAGATCACTGCGGTATCGCCACTCTGTTGAACCATCAATTCATTGAGAATGAGATGCTGAGCCCGACTTGGGAGGTCATTAAATGACAGCGGGACGGATGCAGGACCAGGAAACCCAGATGCTGCCGGGCCATGATGGACTCCGGGGGAAGTGGCAGAAACGACGGATGCGCGGTGTGTATAGATTGATTCCGGCTTTTGCTGTTGGGATCGGGGCGGGGAGGCGTTGGCAGCGAACATAATGGATGGTCCAGCCCCTTCCTCTTCCGTGTTGACTTTGGCCTCGGGGATGGGCGACGAACTGAATCGGTTGCTGGAGGGGGAGCGGCTCAGGGCCGGGCGAGGAGCAAGCGATTGACCCTGCGGCGATTCACCATCTCTTGTGGTGACAATAGAAGGAACCTCGCGGTTTAAGGTCGATTGCTGACTGGTCGAGGTCCTCGACCGCATAAGTGGACGACCCGCGGGGCTAACGCCGGTGCTGTCATTGCTCCCAGTCCTATCAAGGAGTGGCGTGGGTCCAGATGCTGTGTCGCTGGGTGGGCTGCCAACATCTTCCGCATCATGGTCATCATTCTCGGGATCGCTTGTGTACGGTTCGAGATCGCTATCGTCGCTGCTGTCACTGCTGTCACTGCTTGAATTGTCCCCATCATAGTCGACAAACGCATCTAGCAGGCGATGGGTCTGCATGCCCAGATTGACCCCTCCCATAGTCCGGAAACTGGACACTGACCGTCGATGTCGTGAAGATTGAATCAATTTGCGGAGACCCATCACTCGGTGGTTGAGCGGCCGGTTTCCACTGCCTTGACTCGTAGACCCTTGCCAAGGAAATGACCGATCAAGCTGTGTGTCGACACTCGAAGCATCTTGCGCCGGATCCTGTGTCGCTGCGTGATGACTGCGAGCTTGTGAAACCCCTTTCCACCATTCCTCATCTCTAAGAACCGAATGGACTGTCTCCTGGGCGTCATCCACTTCCGGTGAAGTATCACCATTGACAATGATGCGATATGCCTTGAGATCACCACGAGCAAGCCAGAACACGAGTACTTCGGCTTCTATCCGCAACTTCTCGAGAAGTGCCTCGACTCGTCCTCGTTCATCTTCAACATCCGTTTCATATTCGACAAAGACCGCGACCCGCAGCTGATATGTCTTTTTCCAAGAGGGGACTGTATTCAAGATACAGCCAAGCTGAAGAATGAGAGTGTATGTGTCGAAGTTTGTGGTCAGCACGTTCTGCTTACTCTCGCTGTCAGCGCCGAGTTCAGCCGACATCTGAATCGGCCATAGATCTATATACTTCTTTGTGTGGCGACCATTGCGATCTGGCAGCTCAAGGTCTTCAAACCCTTTCGCCACAGCCACGTTGATGCGAAGCTTGAAAAGCAGATCCTCGAGTATGGTGACATAACTCTTAGAGCTCATAGGCGTTTTGGTAGTGTCAACATCGTCTGTTTCACCATTCCTCGATCCCAAGACAGACGACCGACGTCTTGACCTGAACGAGCCTCGGCGGTTACTTCCGAGCGAGAGGTCTTCCACTAAGGACCGATCCTGTCGGAACTGGTCAATCACAACGATATTAGGTCTCATGCCTCCCAGGCCCGAGTTCAAGACAATGTTTCGCATGCCCCATTCGGCGGCGGGAGAAATTGCGATGTTGACAAATGCTTTGATTTTCGAGTATTCAACGAGCTTTGTCCATGTCGTTTGCTGTCGGCGAGCCTCCGGGACTGCCGATGAGAAATCATCCGTCACGAGGACGTGACCCAGAACAAATAGCGCCCCTTTCTTTAGAGAGTTGCAAAACGAGACCATCTTGTATTGTCGGTCAAGATCGCTCACGAAAAGAAGAATCTGAGGGCGCCAAAACTTCACATGCTCCTGACGTAGACGGAGCAAATATTTGCGCACCTGGTGATAGATCAGGCTCTGGCTGACGTCGCCCCAGGGTTTGGGTGGTGAAGTATAATGGATAAGCAAGAACAGAAAGACCAGAATTCCCACGCAGCCGGCTGCGTAGAGTCCATCTACAAAGAACATGCTGACACCACTGACCAGTGTCCCCGTGGCAGCTGTCTGCCAGTTGAAATA
Organism: Penicillium sp. PG113-03A; assembly: GCA_037042135.1. Lineage (NCBI taxonomy): Eukaryota > Fungi > Ascomycota > Eurotiomycetes > Eurotiales > Aspergillaceae > Penicillium > Penicillium sp. PG113-03A. The sequence goes on along the minus strand of JAXQJW010000139.1, from coordinate 93,228 downwards.
GTGAAAAGACGGTCTGAAATTTGGCGCGGAGCCAATCTTCAGAAGAAAACATGCAAGGTTTGTCACCAGGAATGTCATCAAATAGGCCATGGTCACAAACGAGGCAATGCGATTGATGTTGAACAGCATTGTGACCTGTGCGAAGATGAAGGTTACGATGATTGCATAGACGGGTTCGTCGTTCTTCTTTGTCCCTTGACCGAAGAAATTGAACCCAGGGAGGAGGCTGTCCCTGGCGATTGCCTGCAAAAGCTTTGCAGACCCGATCACTCCCATCAACGCGGAGAAGAAACTCGTCGCAAATTCTCCAAGTAAAATGATGGTACCCGAGAAGTTGACCTGGCTTGAGTCAGATGATACTCTTCGACCGTAGAACGAATGACTTACGATTTGAATCACGTTGACATTGTTGTATAAAGATTGTCGGGTGATAGAAGCTGCCATAGCCAAGACGACCAGGGCATACGAGACAAACGTCAAGGCAAGACCACACAGTGTCCCTTTAGGAATGGCTTTGCTGGGGTTTTTGAGGTCGCCTGACATACTCGCTCCACTGAAGTCTGATCAGTGAATATTCAACGTCAATCATGTGCTTCACATACGCAAAAATCCCGCCTGTGGCAGGAAACAAAATCCCAAAAAGGTCTTGGAAGTTCTCTCTATGTTTGAGCTGAGTCCCCGCGGCGCCTTTTGTCAGATGGGGCTTGAGATTCTCTACAAGCGTGTCCCAGCTGATACCTGTAAACTCGACGCCTTCTTTGGCCGAGTAAAAGGGCTTCATAAAGAGTGTTGATAGCGGGATACTGAAGGTGGCAATGAGCAAGATAACCAAAAGACCATTACTTGCCCTGGCAAAGATGGAACTTCCTGCCAAGCAGATGGACGTGCAAAGCACCAAAATCACTGTCCCCCACAGGTATTCCCACCAAAATCCCTCCTGGAGAAAGTTGGCCCAGCTACCAGAGACGACGCCAAAGTTCTGTGTGAAGCAGTCTATTAAACCAACCGCATTCATGCCGGTGTTGAAGACATATCCCAGGTAGAACACCACGCCAATCGAGCCTCCAAACTCGGGACCTAAAGACCGGGAAATCAGGTAGTAAGCGCCCCCACCGCGGACAGTGCCATTTGTAGCGATAGCGGACAAAGACATGGTCGTCACAAGGTTGATCAGGTAAGAAACAACCAATAGCCCTTAATCGGGTCAGCCATCATTCTGGTTCTCATGAGCTTCAAGGTGAAGTTACCCAGTATTCCTAGAAGCCCAGCCTGGCCTAGGATAAACCCGAAGCGCAGGAACATGAGAATGCTCAGCACATTCAGCGTTGTAGGGACAAACACGCCGGAAAATGTGCCAAGTTTCTTCGGCTCGTCCATCGACCGAGTCCGAAGGAGCTTTTTGTCGGCACTGGAATCGGGCAGAGGCCCGGTAGAGACTGGTACACCGGGTAGCACCGCCTCTTCCCGTTGTATCTCTTGCTCTGTATCATCGTGTGTCCGCTGGCCCCACCATCGAGATAGCATGTTCAACGGATGAAGATACCACCGATGCTCAGGCTCCGTTGTCATCGACTCCTGTTGACGAGTCCAAGAAATAGGATTCCATTGTAAGAACCGATTGCGGTCTCCTGCCGACTCATTTCCCGGTTCATTTGGATCAAGGCGGGCGACATCTTCTTGAGCGGTTCGAGTCGAGAAATTCGGGCGACGGCGAGAAGACATCGCGCGATCTCCGCCGAGGTCGTTATTGATCACGGTCCAAACACTCAAAGGACATGAGGCTGACTCAATCAAAGACTGAAAGTTGATCTATCGAAATTGAAGAAGCAAAAAAGTCCACCTGCGGTACCACGCGTCCTATTGATTAGATGACGTCGAAAGCAAACAGTGCAAAGCGCACGCACTCCGAGTCGCACCGCTCTGGGTGATGATCGGCCATTCCTCACTCCCTCTCGTCCATCTTCAGCTGAAACTGTCCTCGACCACGCTTTGCTGGATCTGACAAGGCCCACTCGAGCCTTTCGCCCATGCCAATTTCTCTTCCGCCCCCCTCATACTCCCTGAAGCCAGGATCATGGTGGATAACGGAGAGGGTTCTTCGCTGAACCCCCGGTCAGTGCCAATTTCCACATCGTCAATCCGATCAACCTCCCCTGCGCCAGATCAAGGGAATAGACAAGCTTCGATCGCTCGACTGGCTTCTCCGGTGCCCTCGCCGTCCTTCGGAACATCCGTATCTTCGCGTCAAGGAATCCCGAGCAGTCGACAGGTTGACCCCACGACCTCGACGACCTCCGAACAGAACTTCCGGATAGTCGATGATCCGTCCTCACTACCCGGCCCTGGGCAGTCGATGATTGCTTCGCAGCTACAAGAGAGTCTTGGTCGCTCGCCTCCAAACTTTGGAACTCCCCCACGCATTACTGGCTCCCCTGTACCACATTCGACTCTCGACAACCGGCCGCTGGGTTCCCAATACGGTTCTTTTGACAACAAAAATGGACACGGCTCCGTTGGAGCCCCAGTCGAAGACCCAGAAGTGGTGAAACGCCATCTCGTTCTACCTCAGAATAACGGCGAGCAACCGGACACGACCTCGGAGCTGGGCACCAGCGTCAACGGCGACGATGAGTTTTCAAGCCTGCAACTACAAGGTGGTGATATCACCCGTCAGGTGTATCGATGGGCAGAGGATGCAGATTCCTCGAACCGATTTGCGCGTAGTAAAAGCTTCAGTGTCAGCAGACCCACCCCCGAAGCAGACACAGAGGATATCCACACGATACGAGTACCAGGAGGTTTCCGAAGAGATTATCTCCGGAGGACAGCCGGAAGCCCGCACCGTGGCAGTGTTCATGGATCAAACCCGGGCGCCGCCCCTGTACAGCCTCAACTTCCCACAACCAGCTTTTTGGAATTCTTGACCCTCTATGGTCATTTCGCCGGTGAAGAGCTCGAAGAAGACGACGAGGTTCTGGCACCTGACGAGTATTTCTCGTCGGATACTTGGGAAGATCCTGATGAGGGCAGAGAGTCGGGAGAAGATGCTGCGCTGCTCCAAGGAGACAACGCCGGGCGCAGAAAACGAAAGCACAAGCAACGTGCACCTCCAGGAACGACCACGACTACGGGTGCTGTTCTCCTGCTATTGAAATCTTTTGTTGGTACAGGAATTTTGTTCCTACCCCGAGCATTCCTCAACGGTGGCATGCTATTCAGTAGCATGGTACTTTTGGGAGTGTCTATTTTGAGTTACTATGCCTTCATTCTACTGGTCAACACTCGCATGAAGATTGAGGGCTCCTTCGGTGATATTGGTGGTGTTCTGTTTGGAAAGCACATGAGACGCATCATTCTTGGATCTATTGTGCTCAGCCAACTGGGATTCGTTTCGGCATATATTGTCTTCGTGTCGCAGAACCTCCAGGCGTTTGTGCTGGCGGTGAGCAAGTGCAAATCCTTCATCGACATCAAGTACATGATGTTGCTGCAATTGGTCATCTTCCTGCCTCTGTCCCTGATCCGCGATATCAGCAAGCTTGGGTTCACTGCGCTTATTGCGGATGTGTTCATTCTGCTTGGTCTGCTGTATATCTACTACTACGACGTTACCACACTCGTCAGCAATGGTGGTATTTCAGATGTTATCTCGTTTAATCCGGCGACATGGTCCATGTTTATTGGAACTGCCATCTTCACCTACGAGGGAATCGGTCTGATCATCCCTATTCAAGAGTCGATGAAGCAACCTCGCCGGTTCCCCGGCGTTCTAGCAGGTGTGATGGTCATCATCACCCTGATCTTCCTCTCTGCGGGTGCACTGAGCTATGCAGCCTATGGATCGAAGACAAAGACTGTCATTCTTCTCAACTTGCCCCAGGATGACAAATTTGTCAATGTGGTCCAATTACTTTACTCGCTTGCGATCCTGCTGAGCACCCCTCTGCAGCTCTTCCCCGCCATTCGTATCATGGAGAATGAGCTTTTCACTCGCAGTGGCAAATATAATCCATTCATTAAATGGAAGAAGAATGCTTTCCGCTTCTTCCTGGTGGTTGTGTGTGCCATTGTCGCCTGGTGTGGTGCCGACGATCTTGACAAGTTTGTTTCGCTGGTCGGAAGCTTTGCTTGTGTTCCGTTGATCTACGTTTATCCGGTCAGTGTTGGTCCTCCCTCTCTTCGATTCTTTAACTGACATTTTTAATAGCCCCTTCTTCATCTCCGGGCTTGTGCTCGTTCCAAACGCCAAGCGGTTGCCGATGTCGTCCTCGCCGCGTTTGGCGTCATCTGTTGCATCTACACCACTACCCTGACCATCTCCAATTGGGTCGGTGCGGACGTTCCACCCGACCCGGGGTATTGTGATTCCTAATCGTGTCGAACCTGAGGTTCACAGCTCGCCAAACTACAGTTCGAGCTGAATTTCGTTTCAACACTAGATTGGCCATAGCATTTGGTATCGTTCATCCTCGCATGTTTGGAGAGGGGCCATCAGACTTGGTGCTGGTTTCATTTGCTCGGGCTAATACATTTGGTGGAATTTCATTCTGGGTGAAGAGACCCTTGTATGCATATTATTCTTGGTCTTTAATTTGGAAAATATCAACCCACGCATAGAATCCTCTACGTCGATCACCTAGTCTATCCTCAATTGCATCTACGCCATCAATTCTCCAAGGCGTGTGAAAAGCTCTACCTCCATTCTCTTGGCCGCATCTGGCTGCTCGAGAATCTGCCCAATGTCATCTGCGCCGAGATCTTCCCACAACGACGTAGGCGAATTATTACCTTTCATGTTGCGGTACACACACATTCTCAGATGCCAACGCAGAAGATCGGGACTAACACGGTTGTTTGGATTCGTACCGTTCACGGCAGAGTCCCTTAGACGTATCCCTCCGAGTCCTCTCAGGTCTCCTCGAAACATGACTATCTTGTAGTCGGCCTGAACGTATAACCTTTGTCTCCAAAGTGAAACTAGCACTAGCAGACTTACATCCGGATCAACCCCTAGCACAAATCCATCAAATATATCATGTACACTTTGATCGAGAAGGAGCCCATTCTGGCGTGGACAGAGTAAAGACCAGTCTGGCCAATTTCAGTGGCAGGACTAGTGTCGGTGATATAGTTTCTGTAATTCTGTTGATTCCACTCTGAAAGCAGACTCACGGGGAATATATGCGAGGCATCTAAACCCCGAAAGGAGCCTTCAGTAATAGTCGTCGGTGGATTGTTCGTAATTGCACAAACGGTGTCTCTAGCATAAAGAGCTCTTGGGAACTGCGACTGCTATAAGGGATATTAGTGACTCTATGAATGTGCCACTCGTTCAAAGAGCACTTGCCAACCCGTCTCTCCCGCATTGTTCTGGAGACCTGGATTCCTGGGTGATGGTACGAGGTGGAGCTCTCTCTGAAGTGAGCTGGATAGTGATGGAATTGCGATCTAGTAAATGTCAAGACTAGTATTAATGTCCAACATTGTAAGGTACTCACGCTGGTCAAGAACGATGTAATTGCGTGGTATGATTGACTATTTTCAGGAAGTTCAAGGCCAGGTGAACCATCTCGGAGGAGACGGAAAATTCGCCATTTTAATGGCTTGTAACCGGGAATAATAAAGATCATCCTGCAGTAGCGATAGAGCATCTCGCAAGTAATGTAGCGTTGATCTTGGCCGACATGTAATGCTAGATTTTGTATAATGAACGATTAGTCCATTTAGACCTGGTTTCTAGGAAAGTTTAGCTCACAGGCCAGCATATTTCCATCATTATCATAAATTCGAACATTATCATTGCGGTCCCATGGTTCTTGTAGAATTCGAGTCATCATCTTGGAAGGCATAGTCATGGGAGACTGAGAAGCGAGTGGGAGAAAGAGGATGAACTGAAGAGGATGTAAGGAGAAGCTGAAAGTAAAGTAAGACTAAACCATGGGGAGTGAATGAATCAGAAATCTAGTAGAGTGAATTGGTGCCGGTGGTTATTGTCTGGTTCGTCTCTTCGGCTCAAATATCCGATAGGATTATATACATGAGCGACCATTCTCACACCAACCGTCAACTTTTCATAGAGTTCGACAGAGGTGTCAAGTTTCATATCACAAGTCATTGAAAAGCAATCAATACAACTATTTAGTATATCAGGTGAAGGACTCGCTATAATTCTGTGCAATCGGTACCCATGGTTCCTGGAATATAGAGTTGTTCACCATGTCGATCCTAGAAACTCTACATGCACGGTGAGGCTGCTCTTCACCTCGAACGAGGTAACAGCAAGTAAATTCAATCACTTTAAATGAACAATGGCATAAAATGCCCCATGTACAATGCCCAGCTCCGCAACGAAGACAACCTCTATACTGCAATCCTCAGATCTTGATAAAGGAAATGCAAGGCAGATAAGTGTATGAGATGCAATGCTGCAGATCGAGATACAGACATGAACGTAAAAATTACAACCCCATTCCCTTTAAACCGGAGACACAGTGCTTAAGCACCGGCCTCGGTTGCCTTCTTGCCCTCCTTCGCTTGTTCGGCGAGCTGCTTTTCCCGACCACCCCAGCTATAAAAAGCAATGTCAGCCATGAATCATGCATCGATACTCGATCCGACACAAATAATATAGTAGAAAAGGGTCAAGATGGGCCAACGTACTTCCAGTAAGCCAAGTATCGGTAAGCTTGGGTACTCTGAGCACCAAAGTTGGTCAAGTGGCAAGCGAAGAGAAGGTAGTTAGCGGGGGTGACGGCGAGGGAGTAGCGCATGAAAGTAGCGGCATAGACGACAAGAGCGCCGGTCATGGGTCCTGAGATACTATACAGAGAGGGCGGTCAGAACTGGGACGGAGGACAGCATTCCGCGGTGGTAAAAAAGATCCGGGATTGAAGGGAGTCAGGGTCCATGAGCTGGGACATCTTGGACATACATCTCAGGATCCTTCTGTGTGTCCATCACAGCGGCAATGGGAATGCCGAAGTTGGAGACGGGGCCCCAAAAGTCTGTGACATCGAAATCGTTAGCAATCAATCCGATAGACATGAATCAGTCGAGTACCAATGAATGAGCATCCATTGGATCAAGCTGCAGCGCCGGATATTGTGGTTGCTTTTTATGCTTGCTTCTGCTAGGTGAAGGCGGTTGCTGCTGGCCGATCTTGATATCGGGAAGCGCGGGAAACTCGGGCGGGTGCTGAGTACATACGGGTGGAGCAGACATAGTCCAGCACCTTGTTGGAGCGGATCTTGGCATTGATTGCTTTGATAGCAGCAGCCATGACGAATTGCAGGAGGCGAGGAATGGGTCGTGATGAAGTGAAGTTGGGGTCCGCGGATGCGGAATTACTCGACTCGCCCGGGTTCCGGGGCGGTCACGTGGGCGATGACGGTGAATCTTACTACAATTTGGAGGGAAAGAAGTGAACCCAAAACAACTGATATACTACCTAATTAATCGCTGTGAAAAGTTTGAGCTGCTAGTCGCTTGTAATTAGGAGGCCACGGTATTGTAAGCTACGCAGCATCTATGTACTTACTGTACTCCGTACACGTCCAGTCAAATCTCGAGTCGATCACTTCGAATCAATACATAGTGCATTTCGGGACAAGAGGCCATAGGAGCATGACAGCATTATTTTGGTTCTGAATGCAGCTAATCTTAAAAGGTTTCTCGGCTTTTCCAATCCTGACGCGACCTCCATTTCGCATGCGCCGCAACGCCTTGCCCGTTAAGTTGCGGGCTAATCAAGTGTACACGAGCTTATCTCGCAAAATCGAGAGCTTTGTTTCTCACCGAGGCAAATAGCTGTACTGTGCTCGCCCGACGAAAAAGACCGTTGATGATGTGAAGCATGGAATTCTGCTCCAGTAGACGTTGGCCCGATCATCTGCCGCCAAAACCGGGCGGCGGGTATCCTCGGCCCTGACCCGGGGGCTGGAAGCCAGGAGGAGGTTGGAAAGCGCCCGCTGGGAATTAATGTTAGCTTATGGACCAAATATGCTTAGATTCGTGGGAGGTCTTACGAGGAGCACCTTGGGGAGCAAATCCGGGGGGAGGAGCAAAGCCGGCTATAGCAGTCCTGTTAGTCTATACCAACGTGATTGAGCAACGTTTCATGACTTACGAGGGCCACCTGGAGGTCCCCCACGACCGCCAAAGCCAGGAGGAGGAGCACCAGGGAATCCACTCGGCGGGAACCCAGGGAAACCGCCTGGTGGAGGCGGACCTCCCACACCAGCAGCGGGACCACCTAGTCCAATTGGCAGGCCACGACCAGCGGGCTTGCTGATACCGGGACCGGCAGCGAGAGTGGCAGCAGCGCCAGCACCGGGACCGGCAGTCCCAAGTCGCGCAGACGGATCAGCGGGCGGGGGTCCATCCACCGAGCAAGAGACGACCTGAGTACCGCGCACGATCGTCAGGCCAAGGGTTCGCTTTTCCTCCGCTTCGACCTGCGGGGCGTTTGAGGCACCTGGGGCGGGCTTCGACTTCCGCTTAGTACGACGGAATTCTTCTGTATCGGCGAGAACAAGGTTCATGTGCTGTGAAAAAGATACAAATTAGACTGTGCAGTCGAATTGAGCAGTGACAAGAGTGTCCGACCTTATCAAAAGCCAGCATCTGGCCGGTCATCTGGCGACCATCATTGAGTGTCACTCTCATTCGGTAGTTGATCTGAAAAACACGTTAGAGCTGGGAAATCGACGCGACAGGTTGTTCGGAGAGATCTCACAAGGTTTTGCTACAAGACAGAGGTTAGCGACAGCCATTGAATATATCAGTCAAGAATCCACAGAAACTTACCATCTTGCCCTGCTTGTTGGCGGCCATGGCTGCGAAAACAGCGCGCACGAATGCGATTTGCGGAGCCCAAAAAATCAAAAAGTGAGCTAGATCGCTCTCTTTCACGGAAGGGATCGAGCGTAATGCGGGATCCGTTGACGATAGCTCAGCTCTTTGCGTTGCTGGAAACTCCAGAGTTCTGGATGCGTGGCTGAGTCAGCCAGATGAGTCAGTCACTGACCTAAGCAATGCCAAGACTCTCGCTTCCGACTCTCGTGACTTCGGCTCCCGTGACCGCCCACACAAACCGCTTTTGTGCGTTTCGCAGATTCCTCCATTTCGTCGACAACCACTCCACGCCACACCAGTCGCCATGGTACGTTCCCACTACTCTTCCATGATCAATTCACAGTCAATCTGACAGTTATGCAGTCGGACGGACAGGACAAGAGCGCAAACCCCATGCGCGAGCTGCGCATCCAGAAGCTCGTGCTGAACATCTCGGTCGGCGAGTCTGGTGACAGACTGACCCGTGCCGCTAAGGTGCTGGAGCAGCTGAGCGGTCAAACCCCCGTCTACAGCAAGGCCCGTTACACCGTCCGTACCTTCGGTATCCGTCGTAACGAAAAGATCTCCGTCCACGTCACCGTCCGTGGCCCCAAGGCCGAGGAGATTCTGGAGCGTGGCCTCAAGGTCAAGGAGTACGAGCTCCGCAAGCGCAACTTCTCCGAGACCGGCAACTTCGGCTTCGGTATCAGCGAGCACATCGATCTGGGTATCAAGTACGACCCCGGCATTGGTATCTACGGCATGGACTTCTACTGCTGCATGTGAGTGCACCCGGACGACCCAGCGAAGGCGATGAAGCGAGGGAATAAGGACAACACTGACCGTCTTTTCTTTCTAGGACCCGTCCCGGTGAGCGTGTTGCCAAGCGCCGCCGCTGCAAGTCTTCCATCGGTGTCAACCACAAGATCAACCAGAACGAGACCATCAAGTGGTTCAAGAACCGTTTCGACGGTATCGTCCGGTAAATGCTTCTGAAGAAGTTGTGAGGAAGCGGGGGACCGAATGAATCTTGTGATCTACGATGCATCGAGGGAGCCAAAATTTCTGTGGGGGTGAATAACCCTCCAAAAGAAACCAAAAAACTCGGCCCAGGATGGTACCCCGTCGACTATCGGCCGGGCTTCTGATTTCTGCGTCGGATATGGTGTTTTGAACCTTTTTTCCTTATCCATTCTATCACGGCAACCAGGATAGGCGTGCTAGAGACATGAATACACTACCACCTTGCAAAAACGTTCTCTTTTCACAATGCAGGCTGCACGAAGGGTGTTGATTTCCGCATAACCATTGTTGAAAAGACTGGCTGGCATTGAACTGTGTTTGATGTCTGGCTGTGACTCGGTTGATTGGTCTTGGACTGTCAAAGAGTCGGTCTCTGCCATGCGGCAGAGTACCATTGGCCTCTCTGTCTGATACTATCTCTGGTTTGCTCTGCGTAGCGTAGACTCGTAGTGTAGAGACGATTACCAACTACCTACCTAGGTATGAGGATCGAGCATGAACCCTGGAAGGACAACAATGCCGTCAACATGTTGCTCTTCACAACACGCAGTAGCTTGGTCAATCCCTGCAGAGGTTAAAATTGAGTCTGACGAGCCTCAGTACTGCAGGTTCTCACTTGTTCCCAAGGAGATCTCCCCTCAGCTACCAATATCTTCAGGACGAACCTTATCTACAACCCGAGTCTTGGAGGCAAACCCGGCATACAATTCTGACTGACGATCGTGTATGGAACTTAGAAACCAGAAACACCCGACTACTGTGAATTAATACATTGTTCAAAATGAACACTTGCTGGAGACATGAACATTTTAAGAGTAGACTATATGTACCCAGAAACGGTCCATTGAGGCTCTTCAATCTGTTCAACGGATATCCCCACTTCCATGGAACCGAATAGCTCTGTCATTAGTCAAGGGAAAATATAGATATTAAGATTGGCAAGTATATCACTGAGCTACTCCAAGTCAGAGTTCAACTTGAATAGCAATCGCAATACATTCTGAGTTGCGGCCAGCCACTCTTACATATGGTTTATTGATAATTACTGAATATATTATATCCTCGGAGTTACTAGGAGCTTCAGTGTACATCCATGTCTGTTCTTCCTTAATCCAACATTCTACCTACTACCTAGGTAGGAAACCAACCACGTGAATTTCACTCTACTGAATTGAGGTCCAAGGTTACTCGACACGACATGCAACCAGTTTCAACAAATCGACCAATCGTATTTCCGCGAGACACTACCTAGCTCACAAACAATACAGCAGAAACCAACAAACCAAAATCAAGTCCATTTTAAATCCACTATTCAGTAAAAAACTCACTTCCCCCGCGTATACCCATTCCAAAGCTTAGAAAACATCCCCCCCTTCTCCATCTGCTCATTCCAACTGGCTCTCCGCGTCGCCATTTCCGGGTCCGTCGACTCCCGTTTCTGCGACTGCAGATTGGCGAATAGACCCGCGCCAGATGCAGCACTCGAGCGACGACGCTCGCTGACAGAAGGAAGAGGCGGGGAGGCATTGTTGGTGGTAGATGTAGTACTGGAGGGAGATGCGTTGACGGTGTCCCCAGTTGAGGCATTTGAGGTGTCGGAGCCCTATTTATGTGAGTACTTTTTCTGTCTTGGCTGGATGTCAAGTTGTAATGTTTCTATATATGGTGGGACTATACTCACTCGTCGATTCATCTCTGGGGGTAGAGCCCATGCGGCACGCGGACTGGGACCTTTGGCCCCGCCTTGGACCCAGACATTGAGTTGTTCGTGGCGATCGCCGGGGTTACCGTGCCAGTGACGGCGGGAGTTGTCGGTCATCTTGGTGGACGGTGGAAAGATGTGTAGCTGTGTGTAGAAGGCACAAGCAGTCTGGGTAGAAGTGTATTAATTAGTACCGAAAGTGATGATGAGCAATCAAAAGTCAAAGACGTCATGGGCAAGGTTGTTATGCGGGCGTTGGATCCGGTCGGACCATTGAGAATGCAAAGATAATCGGATATCTGATTACTTACTAGATTCACTGGAATTGTGGAATGATTTAGAATGGTTTTCCACGATGGAGGAGGGAGTTGGCTTCTTATATAGGAATCCCCCGGATGTACAGCATTGCGTGTCACACGATGATGAACCAGCGGATGGTGAATAATCATCCATAGTGATTGGATCAGATGCACGAATGATCGGAGGAGATCCAGACTCGATCCTACGTCGGTGATTGACTCTATCGGATTGGAGTCTCTGAACTGCAGCTTGACGTAAGAGAGAATGCGGGGAAAGCTGGATGTCAAACGCGGAGTGTCGATCATAGTCAAGAGCCAAACGGTCTATTATAACTAGCTGGAAGAGAAATCATGTCAAGAACGACTGTTGATTGAAACCAATAAATCCAAAATCCATTCCAATCTCACCGGGATATTCAAAAAAACAAAAAAAAGGCAACGCTGAAGCTATCGTTCACATCTTTGCATCAAGTCGTGCACGTCTTTATACACAAGAAATTGCTTTTCTCTATTTAAGCCTTGGTGATCTTGCAGATCAGGTCCTGGCCGTCGACAGAGTCGCCCTCCTTGACCTGCAGACTGGAGACCTTGCCGCTGTGCGGGGCGGAGATGACCATTTCCTATAGACAATTAGCACAATGACCAAAGCATACAAAAAGAATGGGGGCAGGAAGCAAGAACGTACCATCTTCATTGCGCTCAGCACAGCAATCGGGTCACCCTTCTTGACCTCATGGCCGTCGTGGACCCGGATCTCAACAACCACACCGCTCATGGGCGCACCGACCTGGCTGCTGTCGCTGGCATCGGCCTTGGGTCGGGCGACGTTGTCAATAGAGGCCTGCTGGTCGTCGACACTCACTTGGCGGACTTCACCGTTGACCTCGTAGAAGACCTCACGCAGACCGGTCTGCTCGGACAGAGGACCAATCGCCAGCAGCTTGAGAATAAGCACCTTACCCTGCTCCAGCTCCACGTGGAACTCCTCGCCAATCTCGGGTTTGGCCAGGAAGTAACGCGTCGGCAAGACGGACAGGTCACCGAACTTCTGCACAAACTTGCGGTAGTCCTCGAAAACCTTGGGGTACATGGCGTAGCTCGCCACGTCGCACTCGGTGGCAGAACCAAACTTCTCCCGAATGTTGTTCTTGATCTGAGCGAGATCCAGAGGTTCCAGGTACAGACCGGGGCGCTTCTCCAGCTTGCGGCGATCACGGAGAGCCTTGGAGCGCAGGGGCTCGGGGAATCCACCGAAGGGCTGACCCATCAGACCCTCCAGGAACTCGAGAACGGAGCCGGGGAAGTCCAGTTCACCAGCGCGCTCGATGACATCCTCGCCGGTCAGCTTGTTCGAGACCATGAACTGGGCCAGATCACCGACCACCTTGGAAGTGGGTGTGACCTTGACAATATCGCCCAGCAGGTCATTGGCAGACTCATAAGCTTTCTTGGTCTCAGCCCATTGTTGACCCAGACCCAGCTGGCTGGCCTGGAAGATCAGGTTGGTGAGCTGACCACCAGGGATCTCGTGCTCATAGACCTCTGGGTCAGGACCAGTCAGACCGGCCTCGAAGGGCGAGTACAGCAGGCGGAGCTGGGCCCAGTAGGTGTCCAGGGCGCGCACCTGGGCGAGATCAAGCTGAGGGTCCTGCTCGGTACCCTGCAGCGAGGCGGTGATAGCACCGATGCTGGGCTGCGAGGTCATACCGGACAGGCTGTCCGTGGCGGCATCGACGGCGTCGGCGCCGGCCTGGGCGCAGGCAATCATCGAGGCAACACCGGTACCCGCGGAGTCGTGGGTGTGGACGTGGATGGGGAGATCGGGGTAGCGCTCGCGGATGGAGCCGACCAGGAGGCGAGCGGCCTGGGGCTTGAGAACACCAGCCATATCCTTGATACCAAGGACGTGAGTGCCCAACTTGACAACCTTGTCCACCAATGACAGGTAGTATTCGAGGTTGTACTTCTTGTTGGGGTTCAGCATGTCACCACTGTAACAGATGGTAGCCTCGACCACACCGCCGGCCTGCTGAACGGCCTTGATGCCGACCTCGAGCTGGTCGATGTCGTTGAGGGCATCGAAAATGCGGAAGATGTCCACACCATACTTCTTAGCCTGCTTACAGAAGTGGTAGATGGCGTTGTCGGGGAGAGAAGAGTAGGCAACACCGTTGGCGCCGCGCAGCAGCATCTGGAAGGGAATGTTGGGAACGGCCTTGCGGAGCTTGCGCAGACGGTCCCAAGGGTCTTCGTAGAGGAAACGCATGGCCACGTCGAAGGTCGCACCACCCCAGCACTCCAGGGAGTAGGCGTTCTGCAGGGCGTGGCTGGTCTCGTGGGCAATGTTCAGCAGGTCGATGGTACGGACACGGGTGGCGAGCAGCGACTGGTGAGCATCACGCCAGGTGGTGTCCATGATCAAGCAGCCCTTGTTGGCACGAACCGCCTTGGCGAATGCCTCGGGACCTTGGCTGTCAAGGACCTGCTTCCAGCCCTTCTGGCAGGGCGAGGTCACGTCAATGGGAGTGCCCGCGGCATCCTTCAGAACGGGCTTGATGATGTCGCCCTTGAGCTTAGGCTCGCCAATCTGGCCCTTGATGCTGCTGCCGTTCACAGCAACATCACCCAGGTATGCCAGAAGCTTCTGGGCGCGGTTCTGAGAGCCCACAAGGGCGAACAACTCCGGGGTATCGTCGATGAAAGTGGTCCAGCAGGTGCCATCAATGAAGGTAGGGTGGCTCAGCAGCGAGGCAAGGAAAGGAATGTTGGTCTTGACGCCACGGATACGGAATTCGACCAGGGCACGCAGCATCTTGCGGCGGGAGATCTCGTAGGTCGAGCCACGGCAAGTGCACTTGACCAGCATGGAGTCATAGTGGGGAGTAATGATCGCACCGGCGAATCCGTTACCACCATCCAGACGAACACCATTACCACCGGCGGAGCGGTAGACCTCGATCTTACCGGTGTCGGGCGAGAAGCCCTTGGAGGGGTCCTCGGTAGTGATACGGCATTGGATAGCAAATCCACGGGTGGAGATGCGGTCCTGGGTCAGACCAAGCTGCTCCAGAGTGGCACCAGCGGCAATCTGGATCTGAGCAGCGACGATATCAATGCCCGTAATCTCCTCAGTGATGGTGTGCTCGACCTGGATACGCGGGTTGATTTCAATGAAGTAGTAGCGGTTCTGCTGGTCGACCAGGAACTCAGCGGTACCGGCGTTGCGGTACCTGACCGACTTGGCCAGCTTGACGGCATCCGCCAGGATCTTGTCGCGAGTCTCGATGGGCAAGTCCTTGGCCGGAGCAATCTCGACGACCTTCTGGTGACGACGCTGGACGGAGCAGTCACGCTCAAACAGGTGGACCACGTTGCCCTGGGTGTCACCGAGCAACTGAACCTCAATGTGCTTGGGCTTGTCGAGGAAGCGCTCGACGAAGACGGTACCGTTACCAAAAGCAGTGCGGGCCTCGGAGGTGGCACGCTCAAAGGCATCCCGCAGCTCGGCCTGGTCACGAACAACACGCATACCACGGCCACCACCACCGAAAGCAGCCTTGATGATAATGGGGAAGCCATATTCATCGGTGAAGGACTTGACTTCCTCATACCTCTCCACGGGACCGGGGGTACCGGGGACGACGGGAACATTGCACTTGATGGCGGCCTGACGAGCCGACACCTTGTCACCCAGAGCATTGATGGTGTCAGCGGTGGGGCCGACGAAGACAATGCCTGCCTGCTCAACCTTTCGGGCGAAGTCGGCATTTTCAGACAAGAAACCGTAGCCGGGGTGGATCAAATGCACGCCGTGCTCCTGGGCAATCTTGATGATCTCATCGCCAGCCAGATAAGCACCCACGGGGGTATATTGACCCCGTTGGCCGATCATGTAGGCCTCGTCGGCTTTTTGCCGATGCATGGACAGCCGGTCTTCATGTGAGAAGACGGCAACGGTCTGCAGGGACAGCTCGTGGGCGGTTCGGAAGATCCGAATGGGGATCTCACCACGGTTGGCTACCAGGATCTTTTGAAAGTGCATAATAGTGGAATTGGCACGGAGCCGGCGGTGGACCGAATCCTGGTGGTGTTCCAGGTGGTCCTCGATGAAGTCGGACTCATCGACGGCCTCTTCGGGTTGACGGTGCGGGGTAGTCATTGTGATGGTGGGGGAGTAGAGGAATTACAAGAGAAAGGAAGCAATGATAAAACTGATAAGAGGTCAATGATGTTGACTTTTGATTCTCTTCCCTTTCCTCGAAGGACCAATTGTTCCTTCAGAAGATTCCGGTGAAGAGTGACTCACGGGAAGTAGAAGCTAGCTCTCGAAGCTCCGGATCGAACTCCAGGCCGGTATCGGCAGCAACGGAGACGGAACAACTCGCAGAGAGAGTGCGAGAAGGATTGAAGGGTGGTAAGGGAGAAGGCAGTGAGAGAGAAAAAAAGAACCCCTTGAGCAAGTCCGGAGTGAAGGGTAGATAAGGTGGAAGGGAAGTGGGGAACTACAACAATGTCTGGGGGCTTTGGGAGTTTGACTCGTGGAATGAGGTAACCACGACTTACCGCCCCGTCTCACCGGTACACCGGGCGATCTCAAGGACCAAGGATCTGCTTAGCCTTGGTGAATGTTGAATTGATTGATTTTCTTTTTCCCTTTTTTTTCTGTCCGCCTGAGCGGCCCGCTGGAACCGATCCGCAACTCGGTTATACGCAGCTCCTCACATACTCCGTACCCCTGGACCCCCTCCGGAGAAGCACAGGATTGGATTCCCCCACGTTCGAAAACGAAATCCTCCGATGATCTCATCAACTCGGGCGGGCTAGGTAAATCCACAGTTGCGACATCCGCAACAACCTCGGGCCTGAGATCGTGTTCATCTCGGATATCGACGGGAAACGTAAAATGTCCGGGGGAGACTCGGAGAAGTCTCGACATGTGCGAACCAGAGAAATGCTTTCTCCGGGGAGGATGTCGGTGAAAAGCCAATCAGAGATCGAGCGGCACCTTCACCTCGGGCAAGCTCATTCCGACCAGGGGAAAATTCTCGACCTGCGGATGGAATGAGGGATCTCCCTTGGCTTGGTCCACGACTGCCATGTCATGCGTACTGGTCCCGAGAGGAAAAGATCTGCCCTTCCACCCATAGAGAATCTCTCACTCTTTTCGATCCAGGTGTTTCATGTGTGTCATGGAATATTGTGATCACTCTGATTTCCAGACAACTTGGCATGGTGGTGATCTCCCGGTGAGTATGACAGGTACCACGGCCGTCTGATGCGGCCATTGTTGCAATCGTCAATACTGACCGGAGTAATGGGAAATCTTCCGAAATGGTAACTGATTGTCACCGCAGTAGTCTATCCTCTGATCATCTCATTCAAGGTTTAAAATCATTATGCTTTTTCCAGGGCGTATGATCGTCTTTGCCGAGACTGCATCCAAGACTGTAACCAGCATAGATGATAAGGACCGATTCTCCCCAATTCACCATTCACGATCGCTTATCAACCACGTCATCCCATTCATTCATGTCTATAAGCAGTAAACAATAGATTTCCGGTTTGATTCGAATTGCATTTCCCGAATCATCGCAATCCCACGGAAAAGATCACTGCCCCTCATCGTGATATTCGATATCCCCTTCAAACCCAATTTCCCCACAGGCTAAATCATTCCCCGGAACTAAAATCAATTCCGCCCGTTTATCGATTTTCCCCGGTCCAAAGCCATACTGTATCTACTGTATCTACTGTATCTACTGTAGTCCCGACAATGTTCACCAACTAGTCACGAGAATAAACAAGGAATGGGCGTTCATGCAGAGCCAAGCAAGTGGGGGAAACAACTCTGTATGGTCTGCAGAAATAGAGGTTCACATCCCTGGCATTGCACTTCGCCAAGCCAAGGCCGGGCTGAAACTATTTCAACTATACATGCCGAGAACAGGGCGACGGAGTGAAACCATTCCACGGGGGTTGTTGGCGCTTCTGGGGTAGGTGTGGCCAGAATCTATAGTCTGATTTGCGCAGAGTCCTTGCTGCTGTCCTGTGGCGACTTGGCGGGTCTAGGATCCTGTACGATGATCATCAAGGCGATCCTTGGTCCTTGGCAGGCGCAAAATTGAAATCATGCGGGAACAGCGGTGGAGACAGATCGCGATGGCATTACTTCCATTTCTAGAAGAATAAAAACGGTGAAACGCGGTAAGCCCTATCAGATACATTGAATAACGAGAAATCAAGCAAATGAAAAGCAGGAGAAAACAAATTAACGGGCCGTTCGTGAATATCTTCCCTTCCCCATGATGGCAACACGGCCATCCCCGTCTCACCCATCTCATATCTTTTGCTCACCCCGAAGGTCATCACTGCGCTTTATGTTACACAAAAGAAAATAAGAAAATAATAGAAAGAGGAGAAGCAAAAACGTTTAAGGAACCACTCTAGAACGCCCGGTAGCCAGTGGCTTGCGGGGTAATGCCGTTGGCTTGCTGCCCGTACGGCATGGGGCTCGCCGACGGGGCCGGGCCTTGGGTCAGCATCAGCCGTGAGCCACCCAGGATCGGCGTGTTGTCGTCTTCCGTCCGCTGCGTGGTTTCCTTTGACTTGCGCTCCTCATTGTCCTTCTTGAGCATCTCAATGGTGCGCGTCTGCTCACACAAGAAGTTGATCATGAAGGGCATGGTGAAGTCGTTCAGGCCCTTGCGCCATGAAATCTCCATGATCACGTCGGGGCGGATCAAGTCGTAACAGGCATACAGCATGCCCACGTAGCACTCGCGGCTGCCAATGTCAACAAACTAAAAAGAATGGTTAGTATCTTGCGCAATACGTGTATAGGAAAGGGGACATACGTAGCGAAGGAGGTCCTCGACAACATCCGGCTTGGCGGAGATGGCCGAGGTCTCGATAGCATCCTTGTAGAGCTTGTCTTGCTTGGAGAGAGCAATCGACTTCTCCCAGCGCTTGTTGTTGCGGTAGATGCTGGCTGCAATCTGGCGGAAGAAAATCAGGTCGTGCTTCTCCAGGCGCATGGCAAGGTCCACCGCGTCGAAGTTATCGTAGTTGTCCACCGAGTCGCGCAATGTCTTGTAGTCTTCCTCCTCGATCAGAAGCTCGTTGATCGCATCATTGACCGCCCGCTTGTTCTGACTTTGGACATTAAGGAGGAAGGGCTTGATCAGAGGAATGTTATCTGAGCTCTGGAAGATGCGCACCACACGGTTGACGTCGATGCGTGGCGTCAGAACCTGGAGCAGGTCGGTGAGAAGGAGAGGCTGTTCTTGCAAGTAGAAGTTCAGCGAGCGGTAGTAGATCTCCAGGTTGGCCACCTTGACAACGATGTCCTTGAAGGAGTGGTGCTCCCAGGCATCGGCCGCACGCTCCATCATTGCCAGAGCGGCGTTATCCCACTCATCGTAGTGGCAGTACAAGAACACCAGCTCAGGCCACAAGTTGGCCTCTTCGGAGGCCCGGATCATCTTGGGAATGTTGATGCGGGACCAGAAGAGCTTCAGGTGTTCCATCACACGGTCTGGGTGGTACTTGGACAAAGCGATACCCAGCTCAGTGAACATACCCATGTGAGCCCGCTCCAAGCCCAGACCGGCCTCTAGGACGGAAATGAGCTCATCGAAGTAACCGTTACGCTCGTACTGGCGAACAAGAGCCTGCAACTCCTCAGCGTGTACAATGAGGTTGAGACCGCAAATCTGGGCCAGGCGGAACTCCTTCTTGTCGACGCAAGCTTCGTTAACCTGTTTCCAGACCTTCACACTGTTGGCCTTGCGAGCACACTCAACAGCAGCCTGGTAGTCCTCGAGGTGCACCAGGGTGGTGGCCAGCTTGGCCCAGTTGGAAATGCTGGTGAAGAAGATCTTAGCAGCTTGGTGGTAGCCTTCCGCGTAGGCCTTGTCACCGGAAGCTTCGATATCGGCCACATTGGTTGAGCGAAGGAAGTCTTCAAGCTCGGCCAGCTGGTCCAGACGAGCGAAGCAGAATGCGAGAGCAGTGTCAATGGGGGGCTCCCGCAAGGTCTTACGAGCCATGCGGAGGAACTTGACGAGATCTTCATCCTTGCCGGCATGGGTAGCAGTCTCGATCACTTCGTTGTAATTTGATGGGTCACCAGCGTGAATGTATGATTCGATCGAGTCGGTGACACGGAGACCATCAAGCTGAGCCTTAGCGACCTTGCTCCACACATCGGGGAGCTCGACGCGCTCGGCAAATTCTTGTGCCCGATCAATGCTGACGATGTTCTCAACAAGAACATTAGCCGCAGCAAGGTAGTTGTTGACCTTCTTGTAGATCTCGAATGCTTCCTCATAGAGACCGACGCTGATACACATCTCAGCAATCTCGTCGGCGGAGAACTCATTGAGCTGGTGGATGTAATCCATCAAACGACCCTTGTCGGCCTTGGCGGCAGTCAACATGAGCAGGTTCTGAAGGCTGGTGTTGTCACTGAAGGGAGAGGGCTCCAGAATGATCTTCTCCAGCAGCTCGATCAGCTCACCAGGAAGGTCAGCATCGAGGAAACACTTGACAGCAACAGAGACCTTATCGGGCTCCGTGGATTCAGGCACCGCAGTGGCGACGACTTGGTCAACCAGCGAACGACGGTGGATGTTGTTCTCACTCAGGACGAAGGTCCAAACCTCTGGATCAGCACGCTCAACCAGGTAACGAGCCTGAGCACGGTACATGGAGTTCTCATTGGTGATGCTGATGAGCTCCAAGTCATTCTGGCCCTTGCGGTAGGCGATGTACGCCAGATTGGGGTCGCGCTTCTCGCAGTACTTGCCGACTGTCAGGGTGTCGTACAGATCGTTCTCCTTGAGGAACTTCTCTGGGTTGTTGTTGCTGTCGATGTAGATCTTCGCCAGAGCATTGTACACAGCCTGTTGCTGATTACCAGAGGCAAGAGTGGCCTCAAGGAAAGGCAGAAGCAACTTGAGTCGGTTGCGGCTCTCAACCTCGGTGACAAGCTCGTCAATGGGGATGACAGAGGGATCCACGGTAGAGAGGAGGTTCTTGATGATGTTCTCGTCGCAGTCGACATCCAGCAAGCCACCAACCACGGCGGGGGCACGCGAGGGGTTCACACGCTGGACATACACCTCAATCGACTTGAATTGCTGGTTCTGGTACAAGTAGAGAACCAAGTCATGGATGAAATTGAAACGATCGCAGACGATGATGAGTGGCAGCTGCTCAGTCAAATGAGCCTCCTTCAGGAAGTTCTTCACCTTCTCGGCGTTGTAGTAGTTGCTCTCGCGGCAAATACGCTCAACCTCAGTGAGTTGCCCCATAGCCGTAGCAGCCTCGATGTACTTGAAGTGCACTTCAGGATCTTCGCTCAGGTTGACGATGCTACCCAAGTAGAAGTAAAGACCCTCTGCGGTGCGGTATTTCTCGAGCAAGTCGATAAGGCGGTTAGCGCCAAGAAGATCCGAGAACTTGGTAGCAATCTGGACAACAGCCTGCAGATTTTGGCGAATGTTGACCTCAAGCATGGTATCCATGCATTCGAGTGTCTGGTCAACCGAAAGACGGCCAAAGTAGTTCATCAACCACTCTGGAGAGAGTTTATCGGTCTGCACAATGTTGCGCTTGATGACTGCTGGGTCATCGGAGTTTTCGAGAGCACGCTGAATGAGACCAGCACCCTCGCAAAGTTGCGCAATACGGGGACGATCGAAATGAGTGAAAATCTCATTACCAAGGATGGCATCTGCAACTTGCGGAGCATTGACGAGATTCATTTCCAGGAGCCGTGTTTGCAGTTTGCCCTGCTCTGGCTTGTTGTCCTTGAGCGCATCAAGAAGGAAGGAGGTGGCCTGCTGAATCATGTTCTGAGACAGGAACACATCCACGACACGGTCGAGGTCCACAAGAGCACCACTCTCCTCATTAGCAAGCTGGGTAGCAAACTCCGCACCCTTCTCGGGGTTCACGCGCACGATGTGTCCAAGCAGCTGGGTGTAGTCTGGCTGGTAGCCCACTTGCTTGGAATAAGCGAGGATCTTATCAAATTGGCCGGTCTCGGCGAAACCAGCAACGACCTTGTGCGGGATATTGGCCTGGAGATAGACAGTCAGAGCAAGAGCCATGTCATACGGGCGGATGATGTCTCCAAGCTCTTCGGAAGCCTCGAGCTTGTTCTCGCGCATCCACTTCTCAAGCAAGTGCTTCCTGTTCTGCTGCAACACCGGGCGAACCAGTTCCACACTCTCATATCGGTTGAGTGACCCCTTGTCAAGCAGCATACCAAAATACTGAAGGATGACCGACATTTGACCGGTCTGGGGGGCGGTCTTGAAACGGTTGATCGTCTCGGGGGTGCGAAGGAATCCACGAGGAGAATTGGCAGCAATCTTGGCGGCTTCGCCGAAGTTTCCAGAGTTGATCAGGTTGTCGAATTGGGTTTGGTAGATGTGATCGGCTCCGGGAAGGCCAGCCCTTGAAGCAAGTCTCGCGGCCAAAGAAGCCATGGCGGGATTGCTCATTAAGTAGTCAATGATTTGGTTCTCGTCGACGCTCACTGACAAGACCTGACCCTTGCGGTTGACACCAACCAGGCCAGCGCCCTCCGAGTCCGAGGCGGTAGTGAAGATAGTCTCGCTGGAGATGCGGTTCATGAAAATGCAAGTACCAGTCTCAAGATCGTAAAGGTGAATGAAGCCATACTTCGTCACGAGATAAACAATGTCGTATTTCGTGGATACCTGCATGGCGACAGGGAAATCATTGACAGCCTCTTGAGGGAAGTAAACCTCCACAGCCTTCTTCTGGAACCGAGGGTTTGGTTCCTGGTGATCGATCTCGGCAATCTGTAGTTTGGCGCCGGTCTGGGTTCGGACGGCAAAGGTGAAGAGGTGGTGGGGTAAAGGTGAGCCCTCAACATGAATGGAGGCGAAAGCGGCCGCATGGCCCTCAATGAATTGTGAGATACCACGTTCTTTCGAATAGAGCTGCATTGAGCCAACAACACGACCCTGCTGTTGACTGATACCAACCACAACCATCCATTTCTCTTCGGAGTTGACGCGGTAGTTGATAATTTGGCAACCCTAGAAATCCCACCCCACGTCAGCACTCTCGTCCTGGGGAAATACAATGGGAAAAGAGCCACATACAGCCAGATTGGGGAGCCGATCGAACATCTTCACGGGATTTTGCTGGGTGGCATCGTACACATCCCAGTGGTAGATAGAGGTGTCGGTAACCAGGCCCAGGGACTTTTCGCTGAACCACTTCCAGTAAACAATATCCTCATTCATCATCGCAGACTTCAATTTCGATTTGGCAGCGAGGTCAAAAATCTGAATTGTGCGGCCCTGGGCCTTGAGGGCAATGATGTTCTTGTTCCAGTGCATGATTGCACTGTCAGCGTTAATTGGTCGGCGCATGACATCATTGTTGTTCTTCAAATCGATAATGATAACTTGGGGCTTGTCCTCATCGTCGAGCTTCTGGCGAATGCACACGTAGTGATCGGATTCGAGAGTCTATTATGTGGCAATGCCTCTAATTAGCCATGAGGCCATTTGTGTTTGGAGTCACCGTGGGGAACATACACACGAGGTGAAGCCAATTGATGCCGGCTAGATTGAGAGAGACGTTAGTGAGAACTGCTGATGATCAAGAGATGCCTCGCCGGTATGACCGGTGTACCCGCCGCGAGGCGGGAGCTTGTCGCGCAGTAACCGTGACGGGGTGACGAGGAGGTTGGAACGTACCGCGATGCCGACATTGGTCAACTGTGAGGAAAACACGGTCAGTATTTAATCTTCAAAGCGATTGAACGCATTCCCTTGGGGGTGACGTACATTGACCAGCTCTGTGAACTTGATGGGCAGTGCCATATTTACTTAGGCCGCAGCACGACCCTGTCCGCCCAAGTAAACGCCACGCAATGAAAGCAGTCGAATTCAAAGGAAAGGAGAGAGATAAGGAAAGAGATGCAAAGAAGGAGGAGAGAATAGAGGAGGGGAATGGGAAAACCTGAAGAAGCGGAAGTGACCTCAGGAGGTCCGCTTGTTGTCGTTGCTGAGGTGTCGCTTATGGGGAAAACACGTGACAAAGGGGTCGGCACGGGCGCGACTTGGCGTCGTCACCAACTCTGAATGTGGTTTTCGCGGTCACTTCGGAATGATGGTGATGTGAGAGGATGTCAGTGGAAGATTTCTCATTCAATCGAGATTACGTTTTCATTTGCGCGCATACACACTTAACTTATCTGTGCCCCTCGCTACTTCATACGAGCGGGACGGCTTACTATACAGCACTCGATCGAAATCACCACCCTCAGTACCAGCAGCTTCCAATTCTTTCCCGTCCTCACCTACCGATCCCGTCACTATACCACTCATTCCCAATGAGAGCAAGTTCCAATGAACCCCTTTCAAACCCCACGGAGGACCCGGAAGTGTTGGATCTTTATACAACGGGAACTCCAGGCAGATGAGCAACCCCCCAGGCTTGAGAAGACGGGCCATACTGCTAGCCCAGCTTTTACGCTGGTTCGGGTGAAGGGCACATAGAAACAGCTCTATTGTTAGTTTCGGGTTTCCATCGAGAGTGAGCGTACTCACGGTATAGTCATAAGCAATGTCAAAAGTAGTATTGGCGTTGATTTTGTCTTTGAAATTCCAGTCGGTAGAGAAGAAGTCCCCTTGAAGAAAAGTCGCAGTGCCAGGCGACTTGAATGGGCTTTTGTCGAACCCAAAATGATAGTCCGAAGGGCTTTCCATCTCGGTCAATGCATAAAGTTCCGCTTCTTTGACAGCGGTGTCTGAGATCTCCAGTCCATAGGCATCGAATCCATGCAATGCCAGCATCACCACATCATAGCCTCGACCGCAGCCCTTTCCATTATGTTGGTATTCATTCTTTTGGACGGGAAAGGAAATTCTTACCGGGACCAATGCCTTCTTTCTCCGTCCATCTGCAGTGAATGGATTAAGAAGCTCGTGTTCTTGCTCAACCGCATCGACCAGCGCAGGCGATGATTTGCCTCGATCCCACAAATCACTTTCCCCCGAGTCCCACAGACTAGACCAGCCAAAGCCATGGTCCTGGACGGGCCTATGGTGCAAGACGAAATTCAGACTCTGCGGGAAACAAGTATGCCAAGAGCTATATCTAGACCGCGGCTCCAACTTACCGATCCTTGAATGTGTTCAGCAAACGATTTCCCCCGGGTTGTGCCATGTAGTTTGAAGATGTGGTTCCATGTTTCCCCCAAGATAAAGTCGAGTACCTAATGTTTACACGTGACCCTATACTTGGCAGGCATGATCATTCGACTAGTTTTTCTTGAGAAGAATTGGAAGGTGGGATAAACACAAATCAATGAGTTGCTAAGGGTCCTATTGACCAGTATGTAAAATTGGGACGAATTGATTCATGGATTATCACTGTTCGACACATTAGGCTCCTAGAAAGAAAGACTTGTTAATATTAAACCAGATCTAAAGAAGCCACAGCATGATATTGGTATCTAGAGCTGAGCAGAAAGACCATATACGGGTGAGTTTATTCTCATTGCAATGTTGAAAGGTCGAGAAAGTTCGTATTTCTTTCCCTTAAGGCGGTATAAGTGAGGGAGTTCATTTGCCCGAATACTTCAGTGGGAGCCAAATAAAAGAAACAATTTTTATAAGACTCAGGCCAGAGCGGAAAATTGCTGAACAATCTCCATGTTGTGAAACCGGTCTACCATGCATGAGACTCCAGTATGCCGAATGCAAATGGCTTCGAGGGCACCATTGCGATTCGAGATGACATGTATGAAATATCGTGAAAAGTTTATTTTTGATCTCTTCTGGAAATAAATTGCATGTGGCACCGACCTACATGTAATATTCAGTTTCATGGACTGGAGCATTCATTAAGTTGTGGGTTCTCACGCTTGGCAGTGGCGGTAGCCAGCCTTGTAGTGGCTTGGCCATGAGCTTAAACTTAATGACACTCCCACTTTGATAGACTGGTACATCAGACCCTTTTTATCATTCCTCCTGTAAATTTCATGTAATAATCTTGCCAGCTAGACGTTTCCATATCTAAAATTTAGCATTCAGATTTGCGACCGATCCAACAAAACACAAGTCATGGTGGTCCGAGAACGAGGGACAAATATGGTATCAGCATATCCAGTTAGAATCTGGGAAAGCGAGACAAAAGTACGGAGTAAATAAGAGCTTTTAGAAAGGGCTTGACCCTCATGAGCTGTACATGACTTGCACAACACACGACACCTCATCAACACATGGCTCGTTGCAGTTTTGTCACTGGCCCATGAAAGAATGTTACGTGGGGTGAAAGATCGCGATGTCCGCCCGACAAAGTGTAAAGTTTCCAAGTTATTCTGGACCAGATGATTTGCTCGCCAACAAAATCAGGGTCTGTGATGCTCGGAGCGGAGCAATTGCAACGCCCCCAATCTTTCGTGGACGAATCAAAATACATGATCCAAACAAGATGCTTTACCAGCCCCATAAACTCTCAGCCATAATGTTTCCCCACGACTTTGATTTTCCATTCACTGACTTCCGTCCGGACTCGATATGAAGCCCGGAAAGCCGGGAGATTCACCATGGCTGGTCTATGGATGCATTGCATTGGCGGCATGTATTGCCTTGGTGACTAGTCTTGCTGGAGCTTTGACTAGTGAAAAAAAGCCTGGCAAGATCACATTGACGGTGTCCCCCGATGGCGGGAACCAGTCAAGTCCCTTGCTCTATGGGATTATGTTTGAGGTATTTGAGTGATTTATCTTCTGGGTTGACCTTGGCTAACTAAGTTCTAGGAGGCAGATCATTCCGGTATGCTATATTCCCCACCGTGCGAACTGATAACCGGAGCAACTTACCAGACAAAGGCGATGGTGGTATTCATGGACAGGTACTACAGAATAATGGCTTTCAAGGTACAACTCTAGGCATGACCGCATACAAGCGGGTCGGCCATGTGAATATTGCGCAGGATCAGTCGAAGCCTGTCAGCAACGCAATACACTCTTCCCTCAAAGTCACAGTACCGAAAGGCATAACAGACTATGTTGGGTTTGCAAACATGGGATACAAGGGAGTCCCCGTCATGGAGGCTACCTACAACAGCTCATTTTGGATGATGGGCGACTATTCGGGAACAATCAAGCTGCAGCTTGTTGGGTCGCATAGCGGCACAGTATATGCTGACCACGAGTTGACGGTCAAAAGCACGGAATCGGACTTCAAGCAGTTCCATACCACATTTGACTCTCGAGCAGCTCCTGATGGTAACAATGAGTGGCGTTTGATTTTCGACGGGTCGAAAGTTGCTGGGAGCTCATTGAACTTTGGCTACATCCAACTCTTTCCACCCACTTACCACGGCAGGCTCAATGGGCTTCGCGATGATCTAGCCACACCACTTGGAGAAATAAATCCGACATTTCTCCGATTTCCCGGTGGGAATAATATTGAAGGGTTGGAGGTGGACAGTCGCTGGAAGTGGAATACATCCATAGGGCCTTTGGTTGATCGACCAGGGCGAGATAGTGATTGGGGTTACCCCAATACCGATGCGATTGGCCTTGATGAGTATATGTGGTGGTGTGAAGACATGAACATGACAGCACTCTTGACCGTCTGGGCCGGCAAATCATATGGTGATATCTTGTCCGGAGCAGATCTCGAACCATATGTCGATGACATTATGAACGAGCTGGAATATCTTCTGGGAGACTCGACAACGCACTACGGCAAGATGAGGGCAAAGAATGGCCGAGAAAAGCCGTGGACAATCGATTATGTGGAGATTGGGAACGAGGACGATCTCACCGGTGGATGTGACACATATCCGGACCGCTTCAATCAGATCTACAAAGCCATTCATGACAACTATCCCAGCATCACCCTTGTTACCTCCAATGTTGATTACTCGTGTCTGCCATCACCCTTGCCGGATGGTGTCATTATCGACAAACATTTATACCGCAAGCCCGATGAATTTGTCGCCTTGTTCAATGACTTCGACAATCAATCTCGCGACCAGCCAATTATGGTCGGCGAGTTCGCCTGTCGAAACACCTCGAGTGTAGAGGGTACATGGTGGTCGTTTATGCAGGGTAGCTGCAGCGAGGCCGTGTACATGATCGGCATGGAACGGAACAGCGACATTGTCAAGATGACCGCCTATGCACCCCTGTTACAGCATTTCGAAATGGCGACCTGGTCGGTAAGTGCGCTTAGCACCGTATGGCGAAAGGTTTAGACTGATTCCTCCTCCAGCCAACCCTTTACGGCTTCGATTCGAGCCCCAACTCACTTACCCTCTCAACTTCATTTTATGTGCAGAAAATGTTCGCGACTAATAAAGGTGACACGATTCTTCCAGTGACATCATCGGGAGGCTTTGGGCCTGTGTATTGGGTGGCTTCAAAGAAAAACTCGCAATACTTTGTGAAACTGGCGAACTATGGGTCTGTTCTGCAGACCGTTACTATCAACGTCCCTGGGACGCAAAAAGGAAAGCTGGAGATGCTCAGCGGTGGTCAGTATCAAGGGAATAAGCCTCATGATGTGACGATTGAGACTGTGACTACTGATGTGAAGAACGAGACTCTCGGAAGTTACTTGGTCGAAATGGAACCGTGGTCTATCGCTGTTTTGGCTGTCAATTAATGCACTTATACGCTATTTTTAATAATGGGAAATGAGGCTCGAAACAATTTTTTCAATCTGTAACAGGAGCTGGTATCTGCAATATCCACAAACTACCATTCCTATAATAAACGGCTATGTACGGATATTGCTGCGTTAATAGTAGCAATTGAGTATGAGACTAGATTTTCAGTGCGATCAACTTGTAGTTTACACGTTTGAAGACTACTTGCCCCATGAAAAAGTTGACGCTCTGAAGCTCTAGATCAATTCAAGATTGACGATGCAAGGCACCAAAAAGCAATCAATGCCAAAAGCCCAAATTCTCATGACTTTAAGAGCCACAATGGCATTAATTGTATGCGTATAGCTCAAGTCTTTCTTCAGCGGCTAGACACGGATGAATTCGCTAACTCGCACCACCGGGTGTCATTTTGACGCCATCTTTTGCACCAAGGTTGGTTGCATGATCGAAGCAACTTCAATCTCAAATCCCGACGCAAAGCGCAAATCCCGAAGCAGAAGATAGGGTGGCCAATTCTGCGCTTCATAGATGGTGGGTGACATCCAAACAATCAACTAACCATCGCAGGGTGTGTGAATTGATTTACGAGCGAAGATAACCGAATAGCCGATGCGTGAAACTCGATCAAATCAGCTCAAGCAATCTCGAGTCTGTCGCTCGCAATTTAATAATTAGCGGTTTTCTAAATCAACTTATATTGATCAACGGGTGTTCGCCACTATGAGAGTCATGCAATCCCGCGACTTGATTGCATTGCAGTCGCAACGGACAATGTGACTCTCTGCAGGCTGCCGATTGTGGCTCAACCCGAAGCTGCATAGCATAAATGAGGCTAATTGCATGATCATCGATGTTCTGATTGCCTTCTGGTCGACTGTGGTGACACAAATCTGGCTCGACAGCTGAGTCTCGAACCTCCCGAACATTGATTGTTTACCCCAGACTCATTATGAGAATCGCTATACAGACGTTGGTCATACCGCCCGTTATGCGTTGACGGCAAGGCTCCCCTGTAAAGGGTAACCATCCTTTCGATGGCAATCCTGTCTCTTCCAAGGACAATGTAACCGTGGGCAGATAGTAGAACAGACAATGTTACTCGATCTACCCGAGACATCTGCCGTGAAAGTACGATGGGAACAGATGATTATCAGATTTTGATTTAGGCTCAAAGCGGATTTACCGTTGGACTAGCCAGGAGGCTGGTTCAAAGATATGGTTGCAACGATGACGGACGACTGCAACCCGTGGAAGCGAGGCGAAATACATTCTACAGTGACAGGAGGTACATGCGACTCTTTGCAACCGTCATACAGGATATGAGAGGTTTCAAACTTTCAGCTTGCTGCATGAACCGATCTCCTGACTGTTCACGACTAGCAGGAATATAAATACCAGCAGCGAGAAATTGATTCAAACTTGGGTATCGCAATACAAAGATCTACGTTCGTTCGCTTCGAGCTTTCGCTAAGCCTTCCATTTCTCTCAACCCTCACAACCTAATCGAGTTAATTGGTTACCATGGTTTCCTCATGCACGCGTGTACTTTTCTGGACGCTAGGACTTGCCAGTGTCGCGCTTTCGAGCCCCGTTGACATTCCCGTCGCGACAGATGTCAACGACTCAAAGGAACCACTTCAAATGAATCCAAACTGTCAGTCACATATATCAATGGCTCTTATACTATCAGCTCACACTAAAATCCAGGTAACCTGTTCTACATTATCCAACAAGGAGATACTTGCTGGGATATCATCTCGCGGAACGAAAACACCTTCACCATCAAGCAGCTCATGTGCTGGAACCCAGACATCAATCCCTGGTGCTCGAATCTGATTCCAGGTCGCAATGTTTGCATCGGCGTCAATAGTCCCGGAACATTGTGCTGATAGATTCATTGCGAAAGCGCGTTCCAGCGAAGGGTCCGACTACGAGAAATGCATGTTGGCCAACTGCTTCCCTCGCAATGTCAAATCATTTGATTTCCATGTGCAATTTGGAGAATTTAGCTATCAGCTATCGCTATACGATTGCCCCTAATAGCAACTAATATTTGATCCTGGCGTTTCAATCATTGGTTTCTCCATGTTTTCTCCAAGAACTCTTTCATCGTAAGAGGCCGCACTTCTGGGAGGCGGGTGTTCAGACGATGCTCGCGCGGCAGGTCAAATACCCCGTTTACAACGAGTCTTCCTACCAATGCGGTCACTTCTTGGACCTCGTCTGCTGGGTATTCAACACCTGCAGGCATAGGTGGTATGGTGATTTGGCCCGCTGTGATCTGGTCGGCAGAGTTGTAGGTGACTTCAAACTTGCCGCCTGCCAGAAATGTTCATCAGCCAGTGACAACAAGGAAAAATAAAACATGAAAAGGTATACCTACCACGAATGTCTTCAGCCATTTTCAAAATCTGATTGTAAGTGACCTCGTCGCCGACAATGATACTGAATTCGGGCCACTCGCCAAGATCAAGTAATTTCACCATATAATTGGCCATGTCATACGTATATGTCATGCAAATCACATCATTGCCATCGCCGGGTATAGCTGCGATCCGGCTGGGAATGTTGATTCCAAAGGTATACGGCTGCAGGTGAGTTCGAGCCAGTGGCATGCCCCAGTAGTCCATGAAGAATCCAGGGATCACCCGTGTATACTTGAGCGAGCTGGACTTTAAGCGGTTTACTGCATCAAGCCACCATTGTATACTGGGATCTATTGGAAGTAGCCTTGACAAAGCCTAGTCAGCGAAGGAAAATATAATCAGCGACGGTCTTGATTGATGCTTACTCGGCCGTCTGAATAAATGAATATTCACTCGGAATGAACCTCTCCGTTTTGTGAGATCTCTCTGCAGCCTCGATGAGATTCAGCTGGGATTTGCTGGTCTCCTCGGAGACCAGTCCGATCGCTGAGATGATGGTGTGAACATGATGATGTTCTAGCTCTCTTGTCAAGGAAGTGATATCGTTGTAGTCGACTTGCACTTGTTGAACGATGTCATTTTTAGGTTCCTGTAATACATTAGCATTTCTATCCATGTATTGTTATTCTGGCCACAGACACTGCGCGTCAGCACAATAACCTGGAACGTGGGCTCTTCGGCCAGTCTCTCCACAAGGGTCTTTCCCACGCCCCCAGTGCCACCAGCGACAGCGATGACTGTCATATGTGCAATGTCGATTATGCAGCCGATAAATGGAAGAAGCTCTTTGCACGAAAGATCGTTCCGGGATACATCCAAAGGACTCCAGGCAAAGTCCGACGCGGGTTCCACCCCGCGCTGCCCCACCAATGTAGAATCAGTAGGATTGTGCTACATCCGACATAAGATGAATGTACAAATTTGCTCTCAAAGATGTCACGGACATATTCGGGATAATCACTCTCCAAAAAGATATGAGCCTCTCCACCCGACTTGAAAGTAACCCCGATGCAGCATCGGGCTTTCGGGCTCCCGGGCTTCACAATCGGCGACCAATGACTAAGTGTAGGCACGCTAGAAGTCTATAAAACCAGCTGCCGCTCGCCTATCTTATCTCTGTGTTTCCAAACAGACGTGAATTCCCTTGCTCACTCCACCATCTGCTGAAATCGGACTCCGTCATCCTCAAGACTCTCCATCATCACAATGTGCATGAAAGCTAGCTGCTCGACTTGCAGTAAGTCCAATGCCTTCCTTCGTCGGTTGGATCAAACTCATCTTCGATAGACAAAGCCACCTGGTGGGGTTGCGGCAGTCACATCCCGTCGGTCATGGATTCGGTGCCTGAAGATCAATGGTGCTCGTGCACACCCCAGGTTGAATCCGAGGGCAAGAAGTACCCGCCTAAGGCTGGCAAGGCTGGCTGACTAGATGGCTGTGTGATTTCCTAGGTGTTGGGGCGAGTGAGGTGCAGAGGGTGGCGCAGGCGGTTGTGAAGCGATGAAGATATGATGACATTGAGAGCATTTAGGCAGTTGATCTTATGAGAAGTGAAGAATGTTGAACAATAAACAACGAATCAACTTTTTCACACGATCTTCGATTCAAAGCAAATTTGGCTAACGTCGATCTATAGGTGAAACATAGTAGTACTTTCTAAGGTTGTCTACAATACCAGAGTAAAGTCTAGAGAAGGTATCCCAAACAAATAGAACTCTTGATTGCTAACAATAAATATCAAAAATCAAAGACAGAAATCTATATATCAAGTCATCCTCAGTTTCTGAGCATGAACTCTTGAATCCTCCATGGCTCAACCTCCCACTCCCCCCGGCCAATTCGGCTAACTGTCCGACTACAGAACATTGCATCCAGCCCGGCGCATCCACTCAATAAGGGCTGTCTTCAAAAGACCATCTTCACCATCTACCAAAGCGTACACACCTTCAAACGAAATAGTGAATTCGACATCATCCGAAGAATCCTCCTGGTCATCAGCCGGCTCTTGCTCGTAAGCCAGCGATTCCTGGATGTTCTGATGAAGCTGAGCATCCACAGCAGCCTGCGTTCTAGCCTCTTCCTTGAGCCGGCGGGTTCGCGCCTTGATCATCTGCCGAATTTGGCGGATCTTTTCTTGCCTCTCCGCGCCTTCCAACTGCATAGCCTCGTTGAAAGCGGGCTGGATCTCTTCTGGGATCTAAAGAGCCAGGATTAGTTTGGGCGATTCCGGACAAAAGGCATAAATAAATTAACCCACCGGAATGCAGCGATGGCGGACATGGATACAGTGTCGGCAAGAAGTATACCCCCGCGTAAAGGTACAAACATGCTTCGGATGCCCCTGCATCCGAAGAAAGCAACGCTGGCAAGTTTCCCCACGAATCGTTGGGTATGGCCTACCAACAGGCGTGCGAGGGTGTGGGGTTATAAACGTCATAATAAAATCAGTGATCCGTGGTAGAAGATAGCGGTTTATTGAAATGTATACAATCAACGCACTGGATGTTCCAAGGTTCTAGGTGATGGACAAAATAGCAGTGTTCGTCCATCTCTATATATCATTTACGCAGACAAAAAGCTCATCAAGAGATGGAGCTCTATAGTTCATCAAAGCTGTGTCAGGTTGAGCCTAAGACATACCCCGAAAGATTCATAAGGATTGGACAATGGACAAAATACAATGGCCATTCGGCATTTTCAAAGAATTGTCACTGCCACACAGGAACAAAGCCGAGCTTATTTCTCTTCCGCCGTAGGTGTTGAAGCCGAGACTATCTTTTATGCTTTAATGAATTATCCAAAGAGCTTTATGATAATCCTGGTAGATGTCTGTGAGTAGCAAGAGCTCTGATGATCAAGTTGTTAGATATCTACAAAGATAGCATTCCAAAGTCACATTTGATGCTGTCCTTGTCAAAATCGGATTCGCTTCCAATTTCTCCTTTTTGAGCGCTCTATTGTGAGCTGAAGGAGAGTCGTTCAGCTCCTCTTCTCACTATTTGTTATACACTCGATGAATAGTTGATTTTACCGAGGCAATCTTCGATACTCGAATATCTTTTTCTATTGAGAGGACAAAGTTCACAATTGTAGCTGCCCAAAGCATTTTGCGCGACCGTTTATTCGAAATGGGAGAAATGTCTCTCCCCACTGTTAAATTGAGGTGTTGACTTATTGTCTGACTTACTCTCTACAGTTCTTAGTCAAACTAACGTATCAAGTTGTCTCTTATTGAAAGGGTGATTGTCATGCCTGTTGGTTTCCCGGGGCATGATGAGACGTTACTATGTATGATCACTTTTCAATAGGCTTTTGACCCTTTTTATCCGGTGATGATATCAGAGGCGAGTAAACATTCAAGGAGCTTCCAGGTGTCGGCCCCCAACAATTCTTCTTTTACGTACTATGTATGAGTGCTAAGGCCAAGGTGGCTACGGAGAACTAGTGGTTTTTCAAGTCTTCGAGCGTGACAAACACCAGAGCCCGACTGGCGTCTCCCAATCTTTCCCAGGAGGAGCAGGAAGCTTGCCGTGACTTATTTCAGTTTCTTTCGGCCCTTGAGCATCGTCGGGTATAATGTTTTCCAGCAGGAACTCATTTTTCTTTCACGCTTGATGTAAAAGAGAGCAGCAGGCCTCATTTGAAATCTTCAAAGGCTCAGCCCAGGGCTTATGGGCTATCACCGGCGCAAAGGCGACATGAGCCAGCACAGAGTAATCGGTGTAGCTTCCTCAACGATTTTCTTGGGGGTTTCAGAGGGATTGGATAGTATGAAACCACAATCGGCAAGCTTGGTGAAGAGCGCCATGGCTCGTCAAATTTGCTGAGGAAATCGGCAGGAATAGAAGCGGTATACACGTACAGAGGGTCGTCTTCAAGGCCAGAGGTGGCAAGGACCTTGACCTTTCAAAGTCTTCAGCAAGCCATGGTGAACTATTCATGCGATGTAGAACATACCTTGAGACACTGGCCACGGTCATGAGGGCTCGGGTCCGTGCCACAACAAGGTGAAGGAGACGTACTCGATAATGTGCCGTTAGTTACGTGTCTCCCGTCCTGTTGCATGATTGGGCACTTTGCAGCTCCTTCCTCGTGCTGCTCATTTCTCTGCTGGTGCCGCCACTGCTCTTGGGCAAGTGCAATTAAAATCCCCATTATATATGGATCTTCAACTGCATTCGGTGGCTGAAGAGACCGCAGCTTTTTATCGCGAGTGTTGAACACGGGCTCATTAAATGGCCTTGAGGTTGAGTTGTGTACGTATTCTCTTCGACGTGACTGTATTCCATCAAATGTGACATACGCAAGAGACGGACCGGAGGAGTTGCGGGAGAATATGCCCTCTGTCCAGACATCTGCGGCGGGCTGGTGGTCGAAGTAGAAAAATAAACGCTCATAGCTATGGCTGTCAGCAACGCCGGTCGAAGGCTGGCATGCAAGTTAGGTTAGTTACCTAAGAGGGCAGATATCATAGGCGTCAAGTATTTCTTTGATAGCCGATTTCTTGACCTCCATTGTCCTTCGCCCTCCAAACTGCATCATCGCACGACAAAGTTCTGGAATTAAAATTTGTTTTTGGAAGTTGTGAGCGGGCGAATCCAATGACACGAATTGCGACTGTGGATGCTTCTTCCTCTGTTCCGTCTGCAGAGTGAACTCGCAATTCAAAAGCCGTAGCTGTTTCAAGGTCCAGGCTATCGGAGGGACATAGAGGCGGTCCCGACTGTTATCACGTATAATTGATTGAATTGAATTGGGTTCGGCTGACCATCGATTTGTTGATTCTGGCCGAAAGGGACTGCGAGAATGGGAAGCGACTCGACATGATGGCCGCGCAGAAGGGTGTTGGAGATCGTCTGTGGCCTTGCGCTTTAGTCGAGCTGGTTCCGGCATCTCGTAGGGATATTTCATTGGAAATCGCCATTTGTTAGACTGTGCTAGCCGCTTGTGAGGAATGACAAAGATGAAGGATAGCTGCATACATAGTCAACTACTAACTAAATGTAGTTAGTTACTGTGGGTCAAACAACTAGCCTTTTTAGGTTTGCTTCATAAGCATGGTGCAAAGCCACAGTGGCTCCCTATGTGGCTGTGCTTTGGTCTTCCGCGACTCCATCACCAATGCAGCTTTGCTTTCAAAGACCAACATCCATAAAATCGGGGAATTGACCTTTCCTGATCATTCATTTCTCTGCAATCATTTAACTGCCCTATTTTACTACTATATTTACTAGGGCCGACAACAATACTAAGCGGGCTCAAATTCACAAGTGGCTCCCATTCAGCAGATGGGTGGCCTAGTGCTCGATTGTTGCTCATCTTATACACCAAATATAAAGCAGTTTATAGCTGCAGATTTTCCAGAGCGCTTACTTATAGTGCCATTCCAGCTACTCAGGGTAGCGATTCTCTGATTTCGAGGCTCTACCGCTATTCCAGCCATTTTGCCCAATGTCCGCCGTTCCGATCACTGCTGCGTCTGCAGCAAATAGCGGAACTACCGTACCGGACTCTGGGACGCAGTCATCTGGTACACAGGAAACAAGTCAGCCCGCTACTGGGGATGCGCCGCCAGTCAATTGGGACTCCGAGATCCAACTGGTATCATCACTAGCCAAACTCCAAGAACTCGAGCGCAAAGTAAGTGTCGATCTCGGTTTTCGCGTTCCTCTGTATTTTCCTGGTCGGGAAACATTTTGATTTCGTATATCCAATCTGACAAAGACAGATTCATCGCCTCCGCCAACTTCTTCCAGATGGACTGCTGGAGCCCTTGCTGCCTATTTCCAATCCCAAACAACTATCTTCCAATACCCCAGTAGCTGGGCCTCCGGCTGCGTTGCGCAATCAATTGGAACATGCAGCTCGCTCGCAGCTCGCAAGTATTGATCAGTTCCAATCCATGTGGCGGGGGTCTGAAATGAAGCCCGTGTGGGCACACGTTGAATCCCGAATCAAAGAATCGAATGGACAGCTTCTGCAGCCGACTGGGATGTGGGAGAAAGACTATGACGTGCTTCTCAAGGAATTGGTCGAAGCAGAGAAAACAACACAAGAGGAGCGGGAACGTGCCGAAGAAGACATTGAGCGCGCAAAGCTTCAAGCGTCTGATAGTCAATGGCAGACCGTGACAGAAAATTTTGAGCAGCGTAATATTCCTGGTGTGCGAGTCATCAAGGGCGACGATGCGGCCTCATTGGCGGTTGCACTCGCCAGAGCAGGAATTGTCTTCCTTCTACGGGGCCTGAAAGAGCCTGGTACGTCAGTAATATCCGAGTGGCAGGTGTCGAACAAAGTGGCGCCAGGACGGACACCCACAAAAGTTGAATCGGCCATTCTGGATTGCTTGCGCTCGCGGCCACGAAAGTGGGACCTTGCGTTTTTGCTGGTATGGGCTGCTTTTGAAACGATTCGGTATCAAGATAACTAATGAGGATCTTTATCCAGGATATGATTGCATCGTACACGAATATCAAGCAAACTCCGTGTGTCAAATGCAACAAAGTAACCGACACCGCCGCTCGACTTCCCACCATCCGCCGCGCACAGTCTAATCAACATTCTCCGGATGAAACGAAAACATTCTCATTTGACGCATTGCACTCCAGCTGTGCTTGAACATCTCATGTTCCCATTTTGAAAACATCAACACCAACAAAGGAAATCAATCAAGAATAACACCCTCGCCTCGTACGCTAATACCGATCCACGTGTGCTCCATGAATCACGTCATGCCAGTGCCCGGCTGGGTACTCTCTTCCTTCGCAATCCCAGAACCTTCGCGGCAGGCGATGTTCCTTCTCCCCAGGCATGCCACTGCAATATTCGACTCCTTGCCACGCCCCCTTGTCGGGGATAGTATATCTTCGCTGTCGAAAATCGTATCTCTCTGCCCCGCGCTTGGCCCAAGGGAAGCTCTCGTCGTGGGGATCCAGTTCTCTCTCAACCCGTGCCCAATCGGTCCTCATGGCCGGTCGAGGAGCCTTGGGAACTGGATTGCGGATTACCCCGACGAATATGTCCGGTCCTTTGTTGGTTAAAACGTCCATGAAGCGCCATCGCCGTGGCCAGTGGTGCTTGTTTCCTGGACGAGGGTCCTTGGGCCAGATCCAGCCTAATCTCGGGTCTTGTCGGGGCATTTTAATTTGATGGTTTCCTGGGGTAGATCTCGGAGATAATTTGGTGGCTGCTATGAGAAGGAGAAAAATGGAATATTTTGAAGATGAATCTTGAATCGCGGATTTATGTTGGAATATATCAGGACAAGCAATCGAACATGGTTGCCGCTTTGGGAAATTTTGATTCTGTTATCATGGGCTGCATGATTGCCAGCCCGTATTCTTTCATAATTTTTCCTGTCTTTGTTCTTTCTTTGATATTTTCCTGAAGGTTCCAAATTGTACTAGCAGCAGCGGCCGCGACCCCTGTTTGCGCCTCTGTTTTGAACAACAATGCCATCATAGACTGTCTTGGGATTGTGGGCCATCGTCCTTGTCTAAGCTTCATGTTGAATTCTTTATGGCGGATGCACACCTGAAGGGAAGTTTGTAGACAATGTAGAGATGTGTCACATTAGCCGCCAAACAACGTCCAATATGCATATTGAGGGAGGCGCCTTGCATTGAGTTCTGTTTGGTTGTCTAAAGCCTTAAGGGAAAGACTGTAGCCGGTAGAGAGCTCAAAACCTTTGTAGGTACCGGAGGAAGAGAGTCAGCAAGCGAGACCATGAAATAACCAGGTAAAATTATACAAAGTTCCCCTTTTCCCTTTCTTTTCTGGAGGGGTCCGGTGAGCCAATCAGATCTCAAAAACTGCTATGTCCTCTTGTTCAAGTTTAAATATACTAAGCAATCTAAATAATCTACCAGGTAATCTGCCAACTAATCTGCCAGGTAGTCTACCCAGTACCCTACCCAGTACCCTACTAAATATCCTACCAATTATACTGCTCCAGTAAATTATATTCAAAATACTCAAATGTAATGTAGGAATAATGATCGGGTGAACTGGTAACCAGTTAACTAAGGCATTCATGATGAATATTTAATCGTTCCCTTTCTGATCATTTGCACTTCCCCTGTCTTACCTACCTTCTTAGGTTTAGGATCTTTGTCCCCCTTGTTGAAGATGCCATGGAAAAGGTACTTCGCAAATTGCTTGGCCACGACCTGTGACCTGTGTGTCAGAAGGTTATAAATAAGATCATATGTCGGGTAACTAATTTTCCATCTCCCGAACAATGCCACAATAATCATACCACAATAATCAACAACAATCACACCATGGCCGATGACACCTACTACTCACAGATCTGCTGTATCCAAGATGGCGTGAGTTGTAAATTAGTTTCTAGCGGGTTCTGCGGCGGCCGCCGCATTATTGTCTGGAAATCTAGTTGTAATCGTAATCCACCCCCAGACACCTGTCCATTCTTCAGGCTGGCACGCTGGGTACACTCGAGGACGTGGATCGACCGGTCTCGGGTGGTGGCACCAACTCTTTGGTCTCATCTCAATCTAGGAGATGTGCAGAAACTTCTGGGTCTTATCTTGACTATTACGGACACGGAGCTCGATGATATGGGCCCAATTGAGATGTCGATAGACCTTTGTATGTGTTCCTGGATTCAAAGAAGATGGCCATTTTACTTACCGAAGCCAGCCGACAAACTGAGCAAGACGCAATGCCTTATCACTATGAGCGACCAGAACGAAGCTCTAATTCGAATAACGCTCAACACGCTTCTTATCGAGGCTCTCACCCTCGTTAACGCGAGAAGTTCAACCGCCGCCCGGCCTCTCTTCTTAGTTACAAGCGGAGAGATCATAGCGTTACGGTCCCGTGGGCACAGATGAAAATCAGCTTTGCAATCTCGCTAGGAAGCCGGACTACGCGGTTTGGTATGGCGAGGTTGATGATAGCTCTCTTGGCTTACAAGCGGAGAGTCAATGGGCTACGGTCCAGTGGAACGAGACAACCGGCGTCTAACACCGGACTGCGAAGTTGGTATGGCGAGATTGAGGAAACTGGCAATGACCAAGCTACAACGATAACTTAAGCTCATAAATATCGTCAATTAATGTTTCTTTCCGAAAAACAAATGATCAAGGACAACATAGCCCCGCAATGCTACCTCCTGAGTTTCAACAATATCAGATGTAAAATGAAAAATGCTTGAACTTCGCCCAATGCCTGTCCATAAAACGCCTGTTTTCTTGCTATTATCATAAAGTATGTCGCTTTGAAACAATCTTGAGGCCACGAGAGCCAACGTATATCGATGAGATGCTTATTCCCACCCATCAAGTTGTCAAGAGGCCGAAGCTGCCCGAGAACCAGGTAAAGGTGGCAATTGTGATGGCAGCCATGCCAAATGCAAATTTGAGACCCTGACGTTGCGCTTCAGATGTGGCTCCGTTGCAGGTTGCACAAAGAAATTCTAGACCTTGTTAGTGATTTCCCATAAGAACTATGACGGTCTCGAGTTCACTTACTGTTAAGCGGAGTGGGCTTCTGTGGCCAGTACATGCCAA
This sequence comes from Penicillium sp. PG113-03A, assembly GCA_037042135.1. Classification (NCBI taxonomy): domain Eukaryota; kingdom Fungi; phylum Ascomycota; class Eurotiomycetes; order Eurotiales; family Aspergillaceae; genus Penicillium; species Penicillium sp. PG113-03A. The sequence goes on along the minus strand of JAXQJW010000139.1, from coordinate 52,736 downwards.
AATTGAAACCAATTTGCGAGCCTAGATGGCCGGCGGAAGCTGTGTCGCCGAGGGACTTTTCTGAATCAACCACAAAAAGAGTATAGGTAGCTGTCAAGAATGGAATGGTCTGTGTGGCATTGGTATCCCAAACAACAGATCCAGTTTCCTTGACTGTCATGTTGCTGGTGAGGGTGTAGGTCGCACGGTTTGCACTACAGGATGCAACGACATCGACCGCAGATGGAGTGACGGTCAATGATGTGTAATTCCAAGCAAAGGTCACATTGTGGCCGATCTTGTAGTATGTGGTCGCGGTTATGGCAGGAGTGATCATGGAGATTCCTCCGGCACCAGCAGCCGGGTTGATAGAAATGGAGGAAGTTGCAGTGGTTTTGGAGTCGGTCTTGGAATCAGAGTTGGTATCGGTCTTGCTGTCTGTCGCTGTCTTGTCACTCGCGGTTTCGGTATTGGAGGCATTGGAGGTTTCAGAGGGTTCAGAAGAGGCGGTAGGCGAGGCAGCTTCACTGTCAGTGGCATCGGCAGTGGTTTCTGAGGGAGTCAGTTCTAATTTCCAGAAAAAGGGTGGAGTCAACCTCATACCTGCACGTCTATCCAACATGCCGTCTTGGGCAAATGACAGCCATGGCGATGCCGAAGCAATCGTCCCCAGGAGCAAAACGAGGCTCACAAAGCTCAAGAACGCACGCATGGTGAGAGTCGAAGAGATAAAGAGCTCAGTGATTGAAAATTGATCAGGGACAAGACGGGTGTCACCACTCCTGAAACGGAGACTAAAGACGGATCAACCACCCCTTGCACCGTGCGGAGATACAGTTGACAGGTACCACCGTCCAGAACCCCGAGGGCTCTATAGCCGATCACTCAAGGATACCTGTATCCTAGCAGTTGCGTGACCCAACCTGACTGATGAAGAATGTGGAAAAGATGTCAAAAGAGTCTTTGATCAGTCTGGACCCTGTGCAGATCACTTGGAAAATGTGTGGATTCTTGGAGAGGAAAAGCGGGTCTATTGAGTGGGCGTCCACCAAGAAGGACAACCGCAACAAAATGGGAGTCAAGCGAGCGACAAGAACGAGAGTGAAGAAAGACCAGATGGAAAAGTCGAAGGCAAGAAATCGAAAGAATTGAAAAGGGAGTTTGTCTTGCGGGGCTAATCCCGAACGGGCATGTGAGACATCCGGTTATTTATAGCCGATACGTGATGTGAAGGTTTAAACCATTGATATTGTTGCAGCTGCTATCAATGCAGGAATAGGAAATTCCTCTGGGTCAGGATTATTGAATGTACTCCGTAGAGATGATAGAAATGGGTCTAGTCGATAGGAGTTTTGATGTGGAGGATCGGGTGTCGATCAGGCTGTGGCGGTTTGGCCTGGGTATCGACAGGGTGTTACCTACCATGAAATCCCTGAATGGCAGTGGTGAGAGCAGCAATCTGCTTTAGCATATCCAATACTACGTATCTTTTGAGAATGATATTTCCAATTCTTACTATTTCTTCCCTTGTTTACTTTGCACCCTGCGGTGAAAATCACCTGATCTTCTCCCGGATGTGGCAGAAAGTCACCGCCAGAGCTGAGGTCGATGACTCATCACAGCATTGGACAGTTTGACTCGATAATAATTGCAACAACCACACCTTGTTGTCGATCTGGTCACTTTGACCTATAGAAGTTGAACCCTTTCCAATTCTCCCTGTACTGCTAGGTCTCTTTCTGTCACAAATAGGTACAGTGTTCGAAAAATCAGAACACATGTTCCTCCTGTCGAGAATGACCGCATCACAAGCGGGCCATAGCCACCAATTGCCAAGCTACACTCCCACCAACTACTTCATTTCATACCAGATAGTCATTCTCGTTGCACATCTATTCTTGAAGGCAATTCGTAGAAGAGCCTCCAATCCACTAGTCACTCCGTTGATATGGTATTAGGCATCTAGCCGGCCGAGTAGATAGTTGGGTATGCAATGACGTGACGATCCTGGGCGTCCACGTCGCCGAGGAGACCACGATGATCGTGGGGCGAATATGGGAAATTGTAAGATTTGAGATTAGCGAAATGACCGTGCGAGTTGGTCCCCTGGGATGGACTGATATAGAGAGAGATGTAGAGCACAATCACATACATCCAGCACGGCGATCTTTTCCCACTCTCCGAGCCCAATTCAACCTAAACCCTTCTAAACCCTCTCCGCTTCCTCTTCCCATCTTTCCCCTCTTCTGGTGATGTGAATCGAGAGTATCGATGTGTGCAGTCTTCGTTGTTTGATCCTCCACTGTGACCCCCTTGATTCTCTCGAGTCCTCGATCTTCCCCTACCCTTGCGACCGAATTCCCCCGCGTTCTTCACAGATGATGAGGTGCACCACAGTGTAAACCTTCCAATCGCTCGCATCGCAGCGTTTATCCTTCCTCCCCTTGCTTTGCGATCGCGCCTCTGGCGTGCGCTGTGTGCTGCTCCCCCCGCATCTCACGATTCCCCCCGATCGCAGAAGCATCGCGGTGTCCACGACGCTCAATTCCTCCTCCCATTGCCTGTCCCCCACGTCTCCTCGATCATTGTGATCTTTTCACCATGGACTCCGGGTGGCAGCCTTACCAGGATCCACTGATGGGTCGCCCCGCGCAGTTCAATACTGGATTGGCGTCCCATCCCCAGCAGCTAGCCCCGAAATATGGTCAGCCACCACAGTCACAGGCGCCTGTGGGATATACCTACGAGCCCTTCCAAACGCCCGGAACAGCAACCAAGACCCCTTCGGCCGGCCCCAACTCCAAGCCCGTATCGATGACTTCGTCGCCAACCGCCACTCCACGTACTCGGGATTATGTCACCGATGCCGACACCACCATGGAGGACGCAGACCCCTACAACCGAGCCAAGTACTCGTCCAGGCCGAATCATCATAATCGCGCCTCCTCTCAATTCCTCTCCCAAGCTGAGGAGTCGTCGGCTGCTCGTAGGTACTCGCCGATGAACGTCTTGTCGCCGCCGATGTCATACCCTACAAGCCCCGGGAAGCCCCAGGGTTCATATGGTTACCCGCAAACCCCCTCGGGCCAGTCACGACGTTCACCCTCGAGACCAGCGGACTACTCCTCCCCTCCCATGGGGTACCAATCACCCCCATGTAAGTCTTCGATCACTGATCACGTCCCTCATCACCATATTGATCAACTCTAGCAGCGAATCGCCCTCCACGCCTTCCCCCTCTCCAAGCGCCCGATCTCAGCCCAGAACAGTACTATCCCCCCTCCGCTTCCTCCCACATGAGTCCTTCGTTTGGACAAGGAGGACGATCGCCGCGATCGGGCTCCTTGCCATCCCAAGTCCCCGGCTGCGGTCCGGTACCAAAGTTCCAGAAGATCAAGTCTGTGCAAGAATTGCAGCCACGCGTTCATGTGCAGCCTGCATACCGGCGTGCTAACCCGGAAGGAGGTTTCATCAGCGTAAGTAAAGCCTCGTCTCGGCCTCAAACCCCACGCTAAGATCATCGCTACCGCGCAGCCTCTCCACGCCTTGACCAGTCACCTCCCTGCGACCTATCGGATTTGCAATCCAAACTTCAACTACGAGTCGTCGAGGAACCCCCGACGAGTATTGACCAAGCCGAGCAAGGGTGTGAAGAACGACGGTTATGACAATGAGGACAGTGATTATATTCTCTATGTCAATGATATTCTTGGCAGCGAGGAGGCCGGTCATAAGTATGCTTGTCTGCTCCACCCTCCGATTCCCATCCCTTTAACCTTTGCCTAGAAATCGATACCTCATACTTGATGTACTGGGCCAGGGTACTTTCGGTCAAGTCGTCAAATGTCAGAACTTGAAGACCCAGGAAGTAGTGGCAGTTAAGGTTATCAAGAACAAAACGGCATATTTCAACCAGAGCATGATGGAGGTCTCGGTGTTGGACTTGGTAGGTTTCTTGGAGACCGTCTACCACATCGTAATATTTCTGCTAACAGCGCTGGGACTACAGTTGAACAGCAAATACGATAAAAACGATGACCACCATCTCTTGCGACTGAAGGACACCTTCATCCACCGTCAACATCTTTGCCTTGCCTTTGAACTACTAAGTGTCAATCTCTATGAGCTCATCAAGCAAAATCAGTTCCGGGGATTAAGCACGACTCTGGTTCGTGTCTTCGCACAGCAGCTGTTGAACGCCCTGAGCCTTTTAAATAAAGCCCATCTCATTCACTGCGATCTCAAACCGGAGAACATTCTCCTAAAAAAGTCAGTCCATGACCCCATTCTATCACAAGTATTCATGCTGATAATTGAGTCCTATAGCCTTGAAAGCCCCATTATCAAGGTTATTGATTTCGGCTCCGCGTGTGATGAACGTCAAACAGTCTACACTTACATCCAGTCCAGATTCTACCGGTCGCCCGAGGTGCTCCTCGGCTTGCCGTATGTCTTTCAATGCTTCCTTCTTCTCGGCTTTTGATCTGACTTCGCTTCTAGGTATTCATCAGCCATTGACATGTGGTCCCTTGGATGTATTGTCGTAGAGCTCTTTTTGGGCTTGCCATTGTTTCCGGGCTCTTCCGAATACAATCAAGTTTGTCGGATTGTGGAAATGCTAGGTCTACCCCCGACCTGGATGTTGGAGATGGGCAAGCAATCAGGCGAATTTTTTGAGAAAACCCAGGACGAATTTGGGCGGAAAGCCTATCGTTTGAAGAGCCTTGAACAGTACTCGCGGGAACACAACACAAAGGAACAGCCGAGCAAGAAGTACTTCTCGGCTTCGACTCTGGAGGAAATCATTCGCAGCTACCCCATGCCAAGAAAGAACATGAAGCAAGCAGAGATTGAACGAGGTGAGTTTTGTGGAAGTTTTGATAATGATCCCTATTCTGACCTTGTTCTGCAGAACTTAACAATCGGGTCGCCTTCATCGACTTTGTGCGTGGCCTTTTATCCATCAATCCACTTGAGCGATGGTCGCCCCACCAAGCAAAGATGCATCCATTTATCACCCAGCAGAAGTTCACCGGTCCATTCGTACCGCCAATGAACTTGAAATACTCGGCTCCCAACAAGACTGTTGCTCCCGGCGTTCAGCAGCAGCAACAAGCTGAAGCTGCTAGTAAGCAGAGAGCCGCACAGGCAGCACATGCGCAGTCAGCATACTCGATGCAAATGAATCAGTATCACACCCCGACACATGCCCAACCACCACCCATGTACAACGGCATGTACCAGCAAGGGGCACCACCTCCCTATCCTCAACAGCCCCCGGGTTATGGTCATCAGATGGGTGTAGTCCCCAATCAAATGGCTCAGTCGCAGTATGCTCCTTCGCAGAGCCTCTACGCCCAGGCCACGACCAGAGCAGGCCGTCAACGAGCATCGACCATGGATCCTCAAGGAGGAGGCATTCCACCCACGATCCAGCGAGTTGCCAGCCATTTAGATCCCAATGCGCCTATCAGGCTACAACCAAGTCCCGCATACTATCCCCCACCTCCAGATGGATATGTGGACGCTAACCAGCGTCGGCGTGGAAGTCGCGCAGGTGGCGGGAACCAACGCAACCGCGACTTCATTCGCAATCTCGAGGATGGTGCTTTAGGCGAAGTGTATATGGGGGGCCAGAACCAGTGGCACTAAAAAGCGCGCACAAGGGCACCCACATTCTCAAAAATGATATGAGGATGCCTTCTACTGGTGCTGGGAATATGATATACTGGGCTTTGAATTCCGAGTCGAGCATCTCCCAATCCGCATGCGCTCTTCCATGGAGAGTCCATTCCACTTTTCTTGCTATTTCGCTGGCGAGTGGAACTTTTTTGCTCGATTTGTCTACTTTCTCTCGACCCAAATCCGTTTTTACTGATCTGCCTCAGAATGGCAGTCGCAGCTTTAAGATCTCTCTCACTCTGCCGTGACTAGTTGAGAAGATAGAGACACCTTGAAGCTTGTTCTTGTCGTTGAGAGTCAAAATCGACACAATTCCTGATCCTGTGTTGAGCCAGCATGATCGCTCATCATACGCACGCTCTAGGAACCTGGAAAGTCCAATCCTTTCTTTGTGTTCCTTCTCAACCTATGGTCGTCTCGCCATCTCTACATCGCTACGCTTTTTTTTTTTTTCGTTTCTTGCTATGCTATCATTGTAACCTGTCTGTTCCCCGAATGATTATTCAAGCCCATTCCTCCCCTGACCAGCATCTGCTGGTGGGCTTGTATTATGAGTTTACTCTTTCATTTCTTCCTGTTCGTCTTCTTCGTCCCCATTCGGCATAGCCTGGAGTATGAAAGAACGACCACATCCCTTTTGCTTATCTTCGTAAGGCTCGATTGACTTACCATATGTGCCTTGCCTAGGGATGTTCTCTCTTCATCTACTTGTTTTTGTTTTTCATTTCTTTTTCTTTCTGGATTGTGTCTGCCCGGGATACATGTTGTTTTGTGTTCGTTGACCCTCGAAGAGACGGAGGGGCTCGCATCCGAGCGTATACCATTCTTATTGTTTCTGGGAAAATATACCGCAGGATTTGAATTAGCTCTTAAGAACTCTCTATCTGCACTCTATATTTGATGGTTCTCCCATTCTTTGATTCTTTGAATACAAATGGCGCTAGTCCCGATCGGGTATAGTCAACCCCTCGCTTAAATTTCGTGTGTGGCTCTCACTCCGGCATTCAACTCCATTCACTTGGGAAGACCCTCTCGTGCACCTTTGAACTCGCCACGATGTCCCGATTCTTCTACCGCGGTGGTAGCGACAGCGAGTCCAGCTCCTCCGATGAGGAGGAGGATGTTTACGAGCACTCCGAGGAGGAAGAGGACAGCGATGCCGTGCAGTCCGGCGACGATGACTCCTCCGAATCTGAGTCCGATTCCGATTCCGGCGACGAGAAAGAAGCCCACAAGAGTGCTTCCAACAAATTCTTGAGGGATGATTCCGATTTTGAGGAAAGCGAGGAGGAAGAGAAAGTGACGATCGTCAAAAGTGCGAAGGACAAGCGTCTGGAGGGCCTGGAGAACACCATTCGCCTGATTGAAAATGCGGAGAAGATCAACGACTGGGCTGTCATCTCGACTGGTGAGTCTACGTCCGGGCATTTGCGTTCTATACCACGCGTGGCAAGGCGCGGAGGGGTAAATCATGAAGTCTGGGGCTGACATGTGGGTAACTACAGAGTTCGACAACATGAACCGCCAAATTGTCAAGATCGCCCAATCTGGCCAGACCCCCAAGGTCTATGTCAAGGCCGTCGCCGATCTGGAAGACTTCGTCAACGAGACCGTCACCAAGCAAAAGTCCTCCAACAAGAAGATGAACGCTAGCAACCAAAAGGGATTCAATGCCGTCAAGCAGCGTATCAAGAAGAACAACAAGGACTATGCCGCCCAGATCGAGAAGTATCGCGCGGCCAAGGATACTTTCATGGAGAGCGAGGAAGAAGCCGAAAAGCCCGCCCCCGCTCCTGCGCCCAAGCCCACCAAGGTTGAGAAGATTCAGAAGTTCGCCACCGCAGCGGCTGCTCCGAGCGATGATGATGGGTTTGCGACTGTTGGTCGCGGTGGCAAGGCCCTGCAGTACACTCCTGAAAGCATTCTGAAGCACCTGCGCGTGATTGTGGAGTCACGAGGAAAGAAGAACACCGACCGCTTGGAGCAGATCCGGACTATGGAGAAGCTTTTGGAGGTCTCCACAACTCCTTACCAGCGCATCCGTGTCTACTTGACTCTTATCTCAACCCGCTTTGATCTCACCGCCTCGTCGTCTGCCAACTACATGAGCCCCGAGCAATGGAAGCAGGCCGACCAGGAGTTTGGCAAACTCTTATCTGTTCTTGAGGAGAATCGCAATCTCATTGTCAGCGAGGGTGCCGACGAGTGGGAGGATGATGACAAGCAACCGCAAATTGCTGAGGGTGAAATTTTCCTAGTTCCCGGCAGCATTGTCTCATACATTGAGCGTCTGGACGACGAGCTCACCCGCTCTCTCCAACAAATTGACCCCCACACTGCCGAATATATCGAGCGTCTGAGTGATGAGCAGCATCTATACAACAATATTGTTCGCACCCAGCTTTACTCTGAGAGCCTCAACGCCGGTGACAAGAACGACACACGGCAAGATGGCGTGAATCGGGTGATCATCCGACGATTGGAGCACGTTTACTTCAAACCCTCTCAAGTGGTTTCGATCCTCGAGGGTGCTACATGGACCGCCCTCCCCAAGCATCTCGAATCAACCGTCACTCCCCGCGCCAAGGCTGGCGACGTCCCCACCCTCATCCAGACCCTTTGCAACTACCTGTTCCAATACAGTGATGGCATCATTCGCGCTCGGTCCATGCTGTGCCAAATCTACTTCCTTGCTCTGCACGACCACTACTACCGGTCGCGTGATCTGATGCTCATGTCGCACTTGTCTGAGAATATCGCCAACTTCGATGTCAGCACCCAGATTCTCTTTAACCGCACTCTGGTTCAAATTGGCCTGTGTGCGTTCCGTGCCGGTCTGATCTACGAGGCCCAGAACACACTTGGTGACATCTGCGGCAGTGGTCGCCAAAAGGAGCTCCTTGCTCAGGGTATTATCCTGCAGCGCTACTCCACCGTGTCTCCCGAACAAGAGCGTCTGGAGCGTCAACGCCAACTGCCCTTCCACATGCATATCAACCTGGAGTTGCTTGAGTGCATCTACCTCACATCGAGTATGTTCCTTGAGGTGCCCCTCATGGCTCAGACCTCTTCTGCACCGGAGTTGCGCCGTCGCATGATCTCCAAGACATTCCGCCGCATGCTCGACTACAACGAGCGTCAAGTGTTCAACGGTCCCCCCGAGAACACTCGGGATGGTGTCATCATGAGTGCCAAGTTCCTTGCCGCGGGTGACTGGAAGAAGGCCGCCTCGATGCTGGCTTCAATCAAGATCTGGGACTTGATGCCCCAGCCCGAAAAGATCAAAGAGATGCTATCTCAACAGACCCAGGAAGAGGGTCTGCGCACTTACCTCTTCACTTACGCCCCCTTCTACGACAGCCTTTCCATCTCTTCGCTGGCTACCATGTTCGAGCTGCCTGCCAAGAAGATTTCCGCCATCATCAGCCGCATGATCTCCCACGAGGAGCTTGCTGCTGCTCTCGATCAGGTCAACGACGCGATTGTCTTCCGCAAGGGCGTCGAGCTCTCTCGGCTCCAGTCCCAGATTGTCACCCTCGCCGACAAGTCGATGGGTCTCCTCGAGTCCAACGAGAAGACCCTCGAGCAGCGTACTCAGGGTATGGCCAATGCCTTCCAACGCGAGCAAGGCCCTGGTGCCCGTGGTGGTCGTGGCGGTGGCCGCGGTGGTCATGCTCGTGGTGGTGCGCGACTGCCGGGTGGCCAGCAAGGCCGGAGACCCGGTGGTCAGCAGTTTGGCGGCGGTGCATTGGGTGGTGCGATCAAGGCTTAACGGTTTTTCTGATGTAATGGCATGCCCTTTTTCTTTTCTTGAAAATTTCCTATCTCGTATCTGTCATGGTTTCCTTTGTTCTTCCCTGCCCTTTCTGATACGAGTAAAATCCTCACGTCTTGGATGACTCAGAATGAATGAATATAAATGGTTAGAAGATTATCTCTTCGCGAACACGTAGATTTACCATGAAGTATTTCTTGCAGGATGCACCAGACACTTTCTAGATAATGTCTTGAGCTTTTAACTAACTCTTAATCAAGGTCACCTACCACTTCCCATGAACATTTATATACAATCCCGAGACTAGAAAACTTGTCTTCAGTCCGCCATCTCTCTTCAATTCAGACGAATATCCCGATAAAAGAAATCTATAGAACCAGTAATCGATCGTCGCGGGATCCTTCATTTATAGTCATGAATCGAGATTTGCGATGATGGTATATACTTAGCAAGGTACAAAGGTATCGTCATTGCCGAATATTTCAATCCAGTCTGAGGTTATCAGCGCAAACATCACGAAGTACTGACATTGATACAACTCCTCCCATCCTCGGCGAAGATCCTCGAATAAGTGGGAGCCAGGTGAAAAGGCCGTAAAACCACAGGTCATGTATTTATTCGACATATTGCACAGTTCCTACGCGAACTGTGAGCATAGATGGATTTAGAGAACACCTCGCATCGATATAATGAATGGAGTATATATAACGCACTGCAATCAAGGTGCGCTGCGCACAGTGGCTATATTTATATTTCCTACATGCCACCGAGTTTATCAGAGCCTGCTCTGAAAGGGTTGTGAGTTACCTATCTCGCATTGAGTGTTTCGCGGGACTCGCAAGGACCAAAGGACTCCGTACGATGGTGCCACTGGGTACAAAGCATAAATACTCTACAAATTACGACATGAAATGCGATTGCGGGTTGTTCGAAGCATTAAATTGACGGAATTCCAGACCATCGTATCGCTAATTGACCAAAGATATACACAGCCTGTGTGCTAAAAACAACCCGTGACAGAAAACGTAAGAATTTTTTGGTGAAGATGCTCAAGATCTAAATCTAGTTCATCTGGCGGATGAGAGCGTTGATGTTCTCCTCACGGTTACCAGTGTCCCCGCCCTGGATGAAGTGCTTGAACTTGCGGGCGTGGAAGCCACCGTTGGGGTTGGAGAGCTTGAAGGGCCACAAGAAGTTGTTGGCCTGCTTGAAGTTGGGGCCAACGGTGTAGATCTCGTGAATCAAGTCCTCCATGCAGACAATGCCGTACTTGCCGAGGTGCTCCTCGATAAGCTGGTTGTCGGTCAGGGGGATGCGCTGCTTGTCGACCTTGCCGTAACCGCGCTTGTACAGGAGCTCGCGGACGGACTTCAGGTTGGGGTAACCGTAGGCAATGTAGGGGTTGACAATGGTCAACATCTCCTGGGTGGCCTTGGTCAGACGGATGAAGGTACCGCTGTTGATGTGCAGAAGACGGAGCAGCTGCAGGATCTTGCGGGGCTTGGGAGCGATCTTGTTGATACTGGTGGTAATGTTAGTGGGAGATTCGCAGTATCAAGACCACGAGAACATACCCCTTGATACGGACAACAAAGACCAGCTTGGGCTCATCATCAACATAGAAGTTGCCCTCCTGGCGGGCAGCGCGGGCCAGGCGGATCTTCTCACGCTCAGCATCGCGGTACTCGCGGACGTAGGACTCAGCACGCTTGAAGATAACGGCGCGCTTCTCCTTGTTGGCCTATTGGATTTCAGTCAGCATGAAGTCCAGATATTGTTTGGTGACAAAAGACAGTGCAGTGGCATCAACAAAGTTTCAGCCCCGAAAGATGGTTGACGACGACAGCATCGACCCGAAGGTCTAGTCGCGTGGTTGGTTGTTGTCATCAGGTTGTTGGGAAAATGGGATTTGAGTGAAAAAGGAAAAGAGGATAACCGACCTTCTTGGTCTTCTCGGCCTCAGCACGACGCTCGGCGCGAGCGGCCTCCTGGCTCTTGCGCTTCTTCAGGAGGGTCTCGGGAACGAGGACCTGGTCCTTGGTGGGGATGGAGCTGTGGAGGTTAGTATAGTCCGTCCGCTGATCACGAAGACATGAAACAATCCGCCGAGTGTGAGAATTGCAGCATATAGCGCCACATTCTCGAACTGAAGGCAATGGATAAACAAAAACTCGACGAAATGTTTTTAGCCGGTGAGGGCGATGACAGGGAGGGTGTGCTGGCCAATGCTAGTATTTGTGCAATTTTTCAGCTCCAATGTTCGCGAAAGACCACCCAAAAATCTCTGCCATCTCTGCCTTCATCCAGCAACACCCCGAACCAAAGTCCAGGAAATATTGTTGACGCTATTCGCTGCAAATGCATTGACTGCTTTTACCGCATCATATGCATCGAATTACGATAGCTGCCAACGATGATTTTGGAGGAGAAGGCGACAACCGCTTTCAACCTCAAGACTCCATGGCCCTCCTCTGTCGGTGATACCCATTGAAAGCATGAAGCATATGCAAGGTCATTTGAGCAGGGAAAGGGCGCCGGAAGGATCGAGCTGGTGCTTAGCGGTCGTCGGCGTTGACGACCGTAGCATCTCCAGCGAGAAGGACGACTATACCTGAAACCTCACAATCTCGAAGGAGATTGCATCAGTCAAAAGGGAAAGGGGTTAGCATACGTGGTAGTAGGGGCCATGGCGAAGGTCCGAGGTCGCGAGTTTGGCTGGTCGGCGAAGGTTGTCGAAGAAAAAAGTTCACGCAGACGAGCAGAAAAGAAGAATTCCGTTGTGTGGGTGGCCGGAGTGACGCTAGCCTGATTAGGATAGTGGTATCACCTGACTTGCTTGTCCCCAATCGGGACACCATACCCTTATCTGCATGTGACTAGGGCTTGATCTTATCTGGTATCGGATGATCTCATTCAAAGCGTCCCGACCTCCCCGCAACCTCGGGAGTCTAATCATCGTGACTACCGCACGCGATGTCGCGCCGAGGTGTTGGCCTGGGGGCCTTTGCGAATCGTACCCAGACAAGTCAATCCTATGCCACCCATGGCGCGAATCTACGTTCAACCCATCTCTCCTCCCTACAGACCCAACTCTCTGTCTTCCAGTCCTTGCTCCATACCTTCGCTCTGGAGCACAGTTCTACCATCAAGTCGAACCCGACATTTCGAGCAGAATTTGCGCGTATGTGCAACACGATCGGAGTTGATCCTCTCGCCGCCAGTAATATCAAAGGCAAAAATGGCCGTCGAGGGTTGGGCGAAGGTGGTAGTTTCTGGACCCAGATCATGGGCGGGGACATGAATGACTTTTATTTCGAGGTGGCTGTCCGCGTGGTGGAGTTGTGCCGAGATACAAGAAGTGAGAATGGGGGCTTGCTCGGAGTCAAAGAATGCCAGAAGCGAGTCGCCAAAGGCAAAGCGATTGGCAGTGGATTGGAGGTGTCAGAGTACGCTTTCCCGCAAGCAGTGGCATTCGCGCGGGTTATGATAATACCAGACTAACACAATTCTGTTTTCACAGAGATGACATCTTGCGTGCTGTCCGGTCGTTGGAACCTCTTGGTTCTGGATTTTCCATCGTCCATGTCGGCACCAAACAATACATCCGGTCTGTTCCCAAGGAGCTCAACACCGATCAGGCCACTGTGCTCGAAGCCATCCAGGTCCTAGGCTTTGTAAGTGTTTCGATGTTGCGACTGAACCTCAATTGGGAAAAGGCACGGGCGCAGACGGTGATCGATGATTTACTCGCCGATGGCCTTGTCTGGTTAGATTCACAGGGGCCTGAAAAGGAATATTGGTCGCCCCAGAACTTGCTCGATGACAGCGGTTGAGACCGAGGCACATTGGGTCATTGAACTTAATAAGCATTCGGCAAGATGGCCGAGTTGGTCCAAGGCGTCAGGTTAAGGTCCACCTTAACACCGTTTCCTGATCTCCGCAAGGAGGCGTGAGTTCGAGTCTCACTCTTGTCAGCTTTCTATTTTTTACCCATCAAAGTAAATGGACTGGGTGGTTCTGCTTTGGTTCCGCTCGGTTTTTTTTTCTGCCGTCTTGGCCTCCGCTCGGTCGGTGGTGCGACGCACAAAAAAGGCAGGCACGAGACGACATGTGCATCTTTACAGCTTCAGTCTGGTTCGGCCTGCACAGATCAAATTCGTTGATGCTGGCGTCTTGGAAGGACCTGTCTTATAAATAGACCTTTCATCCGATATTTTAGCCGCCAGCAACTTGAGATGGACTTTTGGCACCTTGCGGAGATTGAGTGGATTACAAAGTGTCCTGCAATATATGACATGACCTCAGCGTCTTGATGAAACGCCAGGTTTGATGATAAATAGAGGTAGAATGTGCTGCTGGCTTCGACATAACTGTGTGTATCCCAACCCGAGTTTGCAAATTGGATTTTGAATTGTGAAGACACTCCTCAATGGTTTACCTCAAACGTTGATCAAGATCTGTTATGCGCGTAAACTATCGCCTAGTTAAGACTTCGTCAAAGATCAAATCTCAATGACTTTCTGCACTCTCCTGCTCCGATCCACCACCAAGCGAAGTTGTCTGCCTCGCCATTCATCTGGTGATTCCACGGCGCGACCAGCCGTAGGCTTGAAAGCCCCCTCACGAAGGGTATCCGTGAATAGTTCGTATGAGGGATAATCTGCAACTAAAATCAGCTATGTCCTGGTGTTAGGGTTGGAAGTATACGGACAGCCATCAACAAAATGATTGACCTGCTCCTCGGTCATTCCGGCGCCCTTGGTAGCACGCAAGGTGCGCTCTTGCTCCTGGCGCCATTCGTAGACAAACCGCAAGTCTTGTGCATCACTAAGATCTCAGTCAGTATATAATGATATAGCAAGTCAGAATTGCATCGCGCTTTTACATGTGAATCAATGCGTCCAGCTTGCTGTATCCCAATTAGCAAATCAAGTCCTTGAGTAACGTGGACGATAGAAGGGCACATACTCAGTCAGAGTATCATATTGCTTCAATGCATTGTTGACGGTCCGCACGTCTTCAAATTTCACATGTCCGAGTCGGCCTTGGTAATTTCCGGTTTCCTTTTGTTGCACTGCATCCTCCCATTTCTCACGTAGGGTCTTCTCATCCCATGCGCGAAACCCGACGCACCATCCCTCGAATATTACCACTTTGACCTTCTCCTTTCCGTCGGTATTCACAGCTTCCCATTGCGACTGGGGCACGCGATCGCCCTGTCCGGCAAAAGCAGACTTGTCATATTGTGGGATTGCCGTTGGATGTCCCGCCGCGAGTGAAGAAAAAACCTGCTCTCCTAGGGCGAGATCGTGCGTTGAAGGCTGACCGCGGTGCTGGAGAAGAGGGTTGGAGGGGTGTGCTTGCGCCAGAGCAAGCTGATCGGCATGTGAGAGGTAAATGTCATCGAGCGAAAGTGTTACCACGGAGAGAGAATACGGCTCAGAGCGGAGGGTCTGCTGCAATGTTGAGACCTACAATGGGCAATTAGAGAAGGATACTTTTTCCGATAGAAGGCGCTTATTTACCAAGACCGTCTTGCCGGCTCCCTGCACGCCATTGAGGCCCAGGAAGAAAGGCGGGGTATTTCCGCTCGCGCTGCGATGCCGCTCGGCATGAGCGTGTAGTCGTTTGAGAAGAAATGGAATGCAATGCTGGGATTTGTCATCGATAATATCTGGCATTGCGGCTGAGTGTTGAATCGGAAATGATAGTTCTGGGTGATGTCTAAATTTATTCGATCAAAGCCAAAACTTGACCGATCGGCGGAAATCCGGGGTTTCTTATTGTTCCCGCGGGGTGTTCGACCAACGCTATTTACATTCTGGGTTCTCGGACGAGAAGTGCACTGATGCGAACATTTGCTATAACAGTATCCGTAAGTCTTCAGATCGCATTTACAAATGGTATAACGGTTATATAGATTGACACAAGCACGCGGCAATGACGTCGCCCGTCACATGCCTGAGTCAGCACGGTACTCGGTAGTTACGAGGTACTGGAGGGCGAATGGGATGGAGATTTGGGAATTTGCATAGAGAACATTCATAAGCGGATGAATTACCGATTTCTCCAGACTCCAGTACGCAAAATACATTGTGGATTCAACTGAAACTGCATCGTGGATGGCATCGTCGGCATGTGAAGGGTGGTCCATCCGTGTAACAATACGGGGTATCGTTCGTCATGAAAACGAGCCGAGGTCCCCCAAGCTTCTGCCGAGCTCTTTAAGTCTCCCCTCCCTCCAACTTCTCCCCAACTTCTAGTTCTTCCCCATACTTCTGAACTAGTCGGACTTGACCTCACAGAATGTCCGAACTGCGCTTTGATAATCAAACAGTCGTCGTCACTGGCGCTGGCGGCGGTCTGGGGAAAGCATATGCCCTCTTCTTCGCCTCAAGAGGTGCCAATGTCGTTGTGAACGACCTTGGTGTTTCCCACAAAGGCGAGGGTCAGTCGGCGAAGGTGTGTATATCTGAGTCTCTGAAGGAAACGGAAGAACCAGGGCTGACGCAGTAGCATAGGCTGCCGACGTTGTGGTTGATGAGATTCGGGCCGCCGGTGGTAAGGCGGTCGCCAACTACGACAGCGTCGAGAATGGCGAGAACATCATTGACACCGCGATCAAGAACTTTGGTCGCGTGGATGTGCTACTCAATAACGCCGGTATCCTCCGGGATATCAGCTTTAAGAACATGAAGGACCAGGACTGGGACTTGATTAATCGCGTTCACACCTATGGTGCCTACAAGGTGAGAACTTGAACATCTATTTGCTAGACTGCGCAGTACTGACATTTCTTTTGTCTTGACAGTGTGCCAGAGCTGCGTGGCCTTACTTCCGGAAACAAAAGTATGGCCGAGTGATCAACACCGCATCCGCCGCCGGCCTTTTCGGCAGCTTCGGGCAAGCAAACTACTCTGCTGCCAAGCTGGGTCAGGTCGGATTCACCGAGACTCTAGCTAAGGAGGGTGCCAAGTACAACATTATTGCCAACGTTATTGCCCCCATCGCGGCGAGCCGCATGACAGCCACCGTGATGCCCCCGGATGTCCTGGAGAATCTTAAGCCCGACTGGGTGGTTCCTCTGGTTGCCGCTCTCGTGCACTCCTCCAACACCACCGAGAGTGGTGGTATTTATGAGGTCGGTGGTGGTCATGTCGCGAAGCTGCGTTGGGAGCGCGCCAAGGGTGCTCTTATGAAGACGGATGACTCTCTGACTCCCGGTGCCCTTGCCGCCAAATGGAATGAGGTCAATGATTTCTCCAAACCCGAATATCCCACTGGACCCGCCGATTTCATGACCTATTTGGAAGACGGGTTGAAGATGCCTAGCGCTCCTAAGGCACAGGAGCCTGATTTCAAGGGCCGCGTTGCCCTGGTCACTGGTGGTGGCGCTGGGTATGTATTAGATTCTCAGAGAGCGAAAGGCATTGTACTAACCGTTTCATAGTCTTGGCCGTGCCTACTGCTTGCTTTTTGCCAGGTTGGGCGCTTCTGTCGTCGTCAATGACTTGGTTAACCCAGATACCGTGGTCGAGGAGATCAAGAAGGCTGGCGGCAAGGCTGTCGGTAACAAGGCCTCTTGCGAGGATGGCGATGCCGTCGTCAAGTCCGCTATTGATGCCTTTGGGCGCATTGATATTCTGGTCAACAACGCTGGTATCCTGCGTGACAAGGCTTTCACAAACATGGATGACAACTTGTGGAACTCTGTCATCAACGTCCACCTCCGCGGCACCTACAAGGTGACCAAGGCGGCCTGGCCCTACTTCTTGAAGCAGAAGTATGGCCGCGTGGTCAATACTGCCAGCACCAGCGGTATCTACGGTAACTTCGGCCAGGCCAACTATGCTGCGGCCAAGCTCGGTATTCTTGGCCTCTCTCGCACTCTAGCCATGGAGGGTGCCAAGTACAACATCAAGGTCAACACCATTGCCCCCAATGCCGGTACCAACATGACTCGGACCGTCATGCCCGAGGAGATGGTCCAGGCTTTCAAGCCCGACTACGTTGCTCCGCTGGTCGTGCTTCTCTGCTCTGACGCAGCCCCCGAACCCTCGACCAAGGGTCTGTTTGAGTGCGGTAGTGGCTGGTATGGTCGTACCCGCTGGCAGCGGTCCGGTGGTCATGGATTCCCCGTGGACGTCAAACTGACACCCGAGGAAGTGGTGGCCAAGTGGAAGCTGATTACCGACTTCAACGATGGTCGTGCTGACCACCCCGAGGATGGCCAAGCCGGTGCCGAACGGATCATGGCCAACATGTCCAACCGCACTGGTGGTCAATCCAGCGGTGAGAACGAGATTCTCCAGAACATCGCGAAGGCCAAGTCGTTGTCCACCGAGGGCACCCCCTTCAACTACGAAGACCGCGACGTGATTCTCTACAACCTTAGCCTGGGTGCGAAGCGCACCGACTTGCCGCTGGTCTACGAGAACAACGAACATTTCCAGGCTCTGCCCTCATACGCTGTGGTTCCCTGGTTCAACACTGCTACCCCATGGAACATGGATGATATCGTCAAGAACTTCTCTCCTATGATGCTTCTCCATGGTGAGCAGTACATGGAGGTCCGCAAGTTCCCCATTCCCACCACCGCCAACACTTTGACCTACCCTAAGCTCATCGACGTCGTCGACAAGGGTAATGCGGCCCTTGTGGTGGCTGGTTACACCACCAAGGATGCCAAGACTGGCGAGGACCTCTTCTACAACGAGTCGACTGTCTTCATCCGTGGTAGCGGCGGCTTTGGTGGCTCTCCCAAGCCTACTGTTGCTCGTCCCAAGGCGGCGACCGCTGCATACAAGCCTCCCCAACGCAAGGCCGACGTCGTCGTTGAAGAGAAGACCTCGGAAGATCAGGCTGCGTTGTACCGCCTGAACGGCGACCGCAACCCTCTTCACATTGATCCCGAATTCAGCAAGGTCGGCGGCTTCAAGACCCCCATTTTGCACGGTCTCTGCTCGCTTGGTGTCTCTGGCAAGCATGTCTTCTCCAAGTTCGGAGCCTACAAGAACCTCAAGGTTCGCTTTGCTGGTGTTGTTCTGCCAGGTCAGACTCTGCGCACCGAGATGTGGAAGGAAGGCAACACCGTTGTCTTCCAGACCACTGTTGTCGAGACTGGCAAGCCTGCCATCTCGGGTGCCGGTGCCGAGCTGCTGGAGGCCGCCAAGGCCAAACTGTAAAATATGGGCTAAATGAAGCGATGCACTGTGTCATGCGAGCTGGAATACTCCGGTCAGAATGTGGCTTCTTGTTTGTATATACATACCTTTTTCTTTTCTGTGATGTCTTGGAGACCACTCGATCAACGAAAGCTATTCCAGAAGAATGTTCCCTTGTAAACTTTTACATATAGACAAGCTTAGCCTCGTGTACTCGCTGTCATCGCCTTATCTTCATCTGGTTGGTGTCCATGCGAGGGATTGAGCATTTGCCCGCCGCAAGGGGCCTCGAGTCTAGACAAGTCGATAAGTGAATATAATTAGAAATCACTAGTTACACTCAGACGATTCTGGACCGTTGGTCCGACATAAACCGACAATACAACTGTTTCTGTGGTCAACATGATCTTATGTAACGGCTGCCTCGCGGCCTCAAAATAATCTCGCATTCTTTGACTTCGCCCACCACAAGATCTCACCCTTCTCTCTGCAAGTGGCTCCTCATCAAGATCGATCATGTAGCAGCGCCTGCTACACCAACCCAATATGGTGCTCTCGCTACCGGTTCCCAGTTTCTCCAGATCCTCCGCTTCCCCCCAACGCCCCGCCGACGGCACCGCATCCGCCTCGCAATCCCGTCGTCCCCGAGCCTCGGTTTCTGGCTCCTCATCCAGCTCCTCGTCCAGCCAGAATAATAGCTGGAAACCATCAGTCCTTGGTGGGACCAGTTCCACGTCCCCGAATAATCAGTCGATCACTTTGAGTGAAGCCTTGCGGAACAATCCTTTCGGAAGTACCTCGCGGCCCCGCTCGAGCCAGGTTTCCACTCACGAGGCGGAGGAGGCGAAGAGGGAACAAGATGAATTAAATGCTGGGCTTGAAAATCTTGCGCGGATCTTCCCGGACGTGAGGGTCGAAGTGTTCCGGGAACTTCTGGTGCGTTTTGATGGTCAAAGCCGGCTGCAGATTTGTGTTGAGCAACTCCTCCGACACAAGGAAAAATGGGTATCTGGTCGGTGGAATGTGCCGGGAGAGCAGCAAGACAAAGGTGCTGGTGAACGGTATCCAAATGACCGGGCTCGCACCGCGGAAGACGCCGCGGAAGATGAGGCGCTCGTTCCCCCGGAAGAACGGTTTCGTTCTGAAGAATACAAGACCACTGTGCGGACAGCGTTGGCCAAGGAATTCAGCGGCTTGAGCAGGAGTACTGTCGACGCGGTGCTGGCCGAGGTAAACTTTAGCTATTCGCGGGCGCGGCCGACTCTTCGAGATCTATCACGCCGGACCTGGCGCGCTACTTTCAACAGTATTCTTCCTTCTTTCAGGCGCAAGAAGGATCGTGAAGAGCATCCTCTTTTGCTGTGGCAGCGTAATGCTGATGGGGAGCTGATGCCGCGGTTAAAAGAAACTGGCTGTGCTGAGCTGGATGCCGAGCTGTACTCGGAATTCATATCCCCGGTACTACAGCAGAAACAAGAGGAGCAAGAAACTGCAGATTTCCGATTTGCCTCGGATCTCAATGAGAAAGAGGCGCAAGCAGCGGATGCCATGTACGAATGCGAGTGCTGCTTCGCGGACGTGACATTTGAGCAGGTCGCAACATGCTCCGCCAACGCTCACATTATTTGCTACCATTGCATTCAGCGGACTATCCACGAAGCCTTGTTTGGTCAGGGCTGGGCAAAGTCTGTGGACCTCGAGCATTCAACCTTGAAATGTCTAGCTCCATTGTCGATCGGCGCCTGTGATGGCTGTGTTCACCCCCAGATCGTGCGGCAAGCCATCTTGCTCGATACGGCTGGGCTTGAGACCTACCGCACATTCGAGGCTAGACTCGCATCCGAAACCTTGCTCAAGTCACAACTAAAGCTCATCCGGTGCCCGTTCTGCTCATATGCAGAAGCAGATCCGGTCTATCATCCTTCAACACAGGGCATTAGCTGGCGGGTCCGTCGCGATGGGGGCGTAATCTCGACCATTCTGATGACGCTTCTTCTCCTCGACCTTGTTCCCCTGCTGGTGATTCCTTTGATAGCTCTTTTAATCTTGGATCCCTGCTCTATCGGGGCCTTCTTTCACAAGGCGATTCAGCGCTTGTGCCTGAAAATCCGTTCCAAACGATTTGCTTGCTTGAATCCTTCTTGTCGACGGGTCAGTTGTATGACATGCCAAAAGTCGTGGCACGATCCCCATGTCTGCCACGAGCCGCTTCTGCTTGATCTACGCGCTACAGTAGAGGCTGCCCGCACGGCTGCCGTCAAACGGACTTGTCCACGGTGCGGGCTCTCATTTGTCAAGTCTTCTGGCTGCAACAAGTTGACCTGCGTCTGTGGGTACTCGATGTGTTATCTCTGTCGCAAAGCCCTGGGTTCACCTGTTCGACCGGTGTTGATGCGTCGTGCCCGTAGGCACCATGGGCCATTAGATCTCGAAGGCTACGATGGCCCTGCTGACGGTCTTGACGGGAACCTTTCCGAAGAGGAGGATCAATTCGAAGAGCCGGGTGGATACAAGCATTTCTGCGAACATTTTCGAATCAACCCGGGCTCCCGTTGTACCGAATGCACTAAATGCGATCTCTACCAATCTGAAGACGAGGAAGCCGTCGCACGTCGAGCGGGCGAGAAAGCAGAGCGTGAATGGCTTCTCCGCCAGGCCAATTCGAACTCGAACAATTCTGCATCTACAATGGGACTTCGGAACATCAATCATGATCTGTCGGCAGGAACAGAAGCGGACAGTGTCCGGAACCGCGAGTCGGCCTCTCTCTGGGATTTGAAGTTGACTCCTGGCAAGCCATTAGGATATTGGTTCCGTGATGTGTGGACAGATGGACGTTGGAGACTTGAGGGTCAAGCCCTGGCGGACTGGATTGTGGAGCGGGTCGTTGTCATCGATGAGCATTCACTTTGAAAGTGATATTTGTGCGTTCGGAGTTATTTTCTTCTTGCTTTGTGGTTGGGGCTTGGGATGGCGTCTGGATCTGCGAGGCCTTGGACGACGTGATGACTGAAATGATACGGAGCTCATAGGTAGTTTCCCCTTAATCGAACATGATTCTTCAAATGCGATGTAATCTATTATACTCTCTGCTATTTACACTATGCCCAGTGAATAGAAGTTCATGCACCCCAGTTTACTCAATAGAACTTTGATACATGCCGTACACAATCCTCCTCTCTTAAGAAAATGCTAGTACCTAGCCTATATACCGGTCTATCGGTAGGGATATACATAGGACTCGCTTTTGTCATTTGCGGTTGAAAGACATGACGACTTCCGTTTTTTTAAAGCAACCTCCACGCCTGACAAATTCCGAGAGTTTGGCGATACCAACCTCTCCATTGCTTAATTCCATAGGTTTTGAGCCTCATGACATTCCCGAAAATGTTCCATGAATCCGTCATAGGAGTACACCTTGTTAATGTCATAGCTAGACGTGGATCGGCCTTTGGCAATGGTCATTGGAGTCTGTGACTTGAGGTTAAGGGTTTCGGTACAGATCTGGCGCTAGAGGAGAGTTGGGGAAAGGCGAGGGGAGATGTCTGTTAGGTTGAAACTATCTTCGAGATAACAACAAGAAATGGGTGTCGCGCGTAGTGGTCTCCTGGGCCGTGACTGACATATTCTCGGTCTTAGTATTCCCCACGATAGTTGACTAGTTGGTGAACTAAGTACCTACTTAGGTAGTTAACTACTCCATATGGAGTAATGAGACACCATTCGATTATAAAGTGTATATGCACAAGTTTGCTCTCTATACGCTGCTATATTCCATGGTTGATATCAGCAGTAGGATTTACAAGAATTTGAGCTAATAGATCACGAGAAGCAAATGCTTGTTTCCTGCTGGTCTCGCGGGTGTTTATGGTTTATGGACTAGAAGATGATGGAGCTTAGCTGGATAATATTGGGCGTCTTGTACTTTGCGGAACTCTACTTCACTTCGTGTATTTGATAGCATCTTTCTTCTTGTATAGTAGATCCATTTGGAATTTATGCGATGAATAATGGAAAGTGATTCTTTATTTCGAGCGATTTCAGTTGTGCCAATGTCCGAGGCGAGTGAAATGGCGATAGTAAAATTGACCCAGACACCTGGATGACTCGGTGGATAGAATATCATAAGATCTTGTTTTAAGATATTACTTTCAAGACGAGTAAGTAGTACCGAACTTAGCACCCGAAGTGCAATCAACAGCGTCGTCATTTTTCATAATTGATCACGGGTTCACCTTCCGATGCTCCCTACAACTCCGACGTGAATCCATCAACTAGCCAAATCACCATCAAAATGGGCAAGCATCCAAGTTCAGGTGCATTTGACGCCTACAAAACCGACTACCCACCAGACCTGATTGAACAACTCGTCGCAACCCTCCCGAGACAAATCGACACACCAGGCTACGTCTACGTCCTCCTCTGCAAACGAGATCTCAAATCGGGATCGAAGACAATCCACATCGAAGCTGTCTTCCGCTCGCTATTCCAGGGCAACAAAGATGCTCTCCACTCGTTCAAAGTGAGTTTTCCAGGCTATTTCAAGAAGGACACCTCGAACTTTTACGAGATTGGGACAAGCTATGATGAACACAAGACGGTGGAATGGAAGGTGTCTGGTTTTGGTTGTCTGTCATTGACAGCCCATGATCTTGGTGATCATGTTAGTCTCTACCTAGAGAGACATGCTCTTCAGTAAGATTGGCGGGAAGAAAATCGTGCATCAAAGATGGCTGGAGTTTGCCCCGGATATCTGGCATATGCTATTCTACTTGAATTCTGGTCTATTAATCTAAAAATGAGCTACAAGTGGATCATAGGTAGAGTTCCTATATGCATCTCCCCTATATGTCAAATTTCTTCGGCCTGGCCAGAGGTGGGAACAAGATCTTCCAGAAAGCCTGTTTGGATGCAACAATAGAGAAATTATACTGACTGTTCGGGCCGACATCGTTTTTGAGACCGATCAAATCGGAGTCAAGTTCCAAGGTTGCTGGCTTGTCACCATGTATGTGATATTGTCGGCAAGCGAGCTTCCTTTCGACCAGTTGGGAGCACTGTCAGTGTACACTTCTGTCCATGCTCAGCTGCACTAAGCAGAGCTTGTCGGGGTCAGGGTCTAGCAAGGAAAATGTCATACGAAGTATTAAGGGGAGAGAGCGAAGAGATGGAGGATGGAAAAAGCTATCTGACTTATCCTGACACTACCAGGGGAATGATATAAACCCAAAATGTTCGATGATAAACATCAACGTCAGACTTGAGGTAAATCACTACTCAGGAACAGCAAGATTTCCACTTTTCACATCTCCAAAGGTATTCAAAATGAATCGATTGAATCGATTGAATCCAACGCGCCGCATAAGCCGATCTTATGTCTGAAAACACTTTCCCCCGAGACACACAGGGCCAGAAATGCACCCCGATATCGTGTGTGTGTGTGTGTGTGTGTGTTGCATTATACCCGATTGTAGCTCCCAACTGAGGGGCTCTTTCCGGGTCACTGGCGGCCAATTGGCCGACGGTTGCTTTATCGTATATGATATGCATACCGTCGACCTGTAGCACTCACCAGTATTTGATGTGGCGAGAAGTCCTGGCGGTCGGTCAGGGGCTCGCAAGAGAGGTTCTGTCCGAAATAGGGTAGAGAGAGGTAAAACTTCAAAACGCGTCGGCTTGCTTAACCCCCTAAGGTGCGCCCACACCCTAGTTCGATCCAAAGATTCCTAGAGATCACGATCTTCTATATAGAATAAGCAGCGGATCAAGGGCTAGCAGCCGCGCCGGACGAATCTGAAATTGTGATAGCGATTGCACTAGGACATACGTCCCCAGGGTCGAAGAACTTAACGGCCTCTGCCAAGAGGGATATCCAACGACAGTGCTCGCGAAGGCGAAAGGTTGCTTTGGCAAGGGGGGTATCCAGTAGCGGAGCCGATGGCCACGCTACCGTAGACATTGCAGCTGACTCATAGAGTACGGGCTTGGTCTAAAAGGGGGGTTGTCGGTAGTGGTTCGTTGCTAAGGGAGTAATTGCCTAGGGGATGGTCAAAAGGGTCCGTAACCCAACCGCTCTAGGTGCCCTACCAAGGGTTCACAAGTTGTCAGCTGGTGACGAGCCTAGCTCGCTCCTGGCGCAACGCGTTGTTTACCCCTGGAGGCGAGACTCCCGCGGCAGTGGGTCTGAAATGGGGCGACGTAGTGATCTGGTTGGCCCCCTAGAAAGGGGCAGTAGGGCCGGATTCCGGGTCAGAGCCACCCCCCAGGGAGAGGAAGGGAAAAGGACCCTCGTCTGGTACGCGTCAGGCCCTCAAAAGATGTTTCCAGGGGGGCGCGCCGCCCGTCTTCCAGAACGAAGTGTTGNCCAGGGCGGAGAGAGAGAGAGAGAGAGAACAAAGTGTTGATGCAGCGAAGACGGCGGCGCGCCAGGGCGGAGAGAGAGAGAGAGAGAGAACAAAGTGTTGATGCAGCGAAGACGGCGGCGCGCCAGGGCGGAGAGAGAGAGAGAGAGAGAACAAAGTGTTGATGCAGCGAAGACGGCGGCGCGCCAGGGCGGAGAGAGAGAGAGAGAGAGAACAAAGTGTTGATGCAGCGAAGACGGCCTGCACCCCGATATCGTTTTTATGATCCTTACGAGCCTTTCGAATCGAGGATGGGATTTGCTTTGCGCTGACTGACAAATTCACGCTTGCCTATTACCTCGCGCTCTTTAGTAGGCCGATAGGAGTGGCCGAGCCTCCTCCTAGGCCACCCAAGCGGATGTTCTTGGGCGTGAGAATCTCCCCCAGTTCAAGATCCGGCTACTTCATAGACTCGACAATTCCCGTTGGAAATATTGCGCTCAATGCTGGATACTTCATCCACGCTCTATTTGGACAATCCAACCGTTCTGGAGACTGGACCATAAGGTGTGCACCTACGGCTGCCACACACTTGGTAGTCGGAAGTGTTAATTGCCGTACGCTGGCGAATTTGATGTGTGCCCTTGTAGTCGCCTCAAGATACACCACAAGCTACATCTGATCTCGCTATTCTCTAACCAGCCACACGATTCGAAATATGGCGTGCAACACCTGACGAATCGCAGCTGCAAATGCAAAGAGATCCTGCTACATACGTGTACCTTCAACAAGAATCCTGTCGCACGGGTTCACATTAAGGTCTGGTTTTCATTCGGCTGTCAGGATCAGAGCTTGCGAGTACGTACCCGTTTTCTATTCGATTTCACAAAGTCGACTCCTTCGCAGCGAGAAACCATCTGGAACACGCGACGTGATGTATGTGTTCGTGAGACAACTGGAAAGTGGGTTCACAAATTCTTCGCCTCTCAAGAATGGGGTCCTTTTGGTGGAGGAATAGATTGGAGGCCCTGCGAATGGTTTACTTGGGATGTGAACGACCAAGGACCACTGGAGATTACCTTGAATCGCAATCTGGGTAAGCGTGAATGGCCGAGTAAGGGCTGGACTCGCAACTGTCGAGCATATTTACTTGAGTGAAAGTTCTTTAGTGCTTTAATTTGGATGTTCAACGTGACAGTAAAGCATACAAGGCGAGTGCAGCATTAGACGCTTTCTATCAAAACATCACGCTATCATCGGTCGCCTCGAGTCCAAGCCGTGGTTCGTTCGTTAGCATTACTCCCTCCAGAATTTGTCTTGAGGTAAAACTGTCTTTCCACTTGCATTTTATCCATTGACAGCTTCTTGATTGGTCAACTGGACCATCCGTCTCCACGCGTAAACTCCGAGTTTAAGTCCGCGTGGAGACGGGGATATCTTTGACATCTTTGGTGTTTACCGGAATTAACACAAATCCGCTAGAATCGACCTCACAAGTCAATCTGCCGGTGATAGTCATTCATGATGTCTACACTAATCCCACTAATTCCGATCTTACGCTCGACGTCTCAAGGAGCTACTCTTCCCTTGACAAAACATAAATACTGCCACCTCTTCATGACGATGAGGACTATCCAAGAACAACAGAATCTGATCATATCACAATAAACAATACTCCCTCAACACAATCATCAGTATGCCTAACATGCTGAACAAGGAAGTCAGTCCTATTGGCTTCGGCCTCATGGGCTTGACATGGCGAGCGAACCCGTGCTCTCAGGAACAAGCCTTTGAGACGATGCGCGCTTCTCTCGCAAATGGAAGTGAGTTCATAACAAAATCAAATCTCATCTGTCATTTCCGTGATGAAAACTGACTTCGTGGCAGGCAATCTGTGGAATGGCGGCGAGTTTTACGGGCCACCAAACTACAACAGCCTCGTTCTTCTCGAGCGATACCTAGAGAAATACCCAGACGATGCCGACAAATTCGTCCTCAGCATCAAAGGTGGAGTCAACCCTCAAACACAAAAGCCAGATGGCTCCGTCGAAAACACGCGCCGGACTTTGGACGATAGCATCGCCCAGTTGAAGGGTCGCAAGAAGATTGACATCTTTGAATTTGCGCGCCGTGATCCGGATGTCCCCATGGAGGTCACCTTTGATGTGATGAACAAAGAGTATGTCCAAACCGGCAAGATCGAGGGCATCTCGCTCTCGGAGGTGCGAGCCGAGACGATCCATGAAGCTGTGAAACATATCAAGGTTCTTGCTGTTGAAGTAGAGCTCTCTCTGTGAGTCATCCTAACCCCAGAAAATATAACCAAATGCTAATGATTCCAAGATTCTCGACAGAAGTCTTGGAAAACGGCGTTGCCGCCGCGTGTGCTCAATATGGAATCCCACTTGTTGCCTACTCGCCAATTGGCCGAGGCATGTTGACCGGGGAAATCACGAAATTCGATGACATACCTGCGGATTCGATGATGCGCTTTTTCCCTCGATTCCAGCCTGGGAACTTTGAGATTAACTTGCAGCTGGTTCAGCAGGTGCAAGAGTTGGCCAAGGTGAAGGGATGCACGCCCGCTCAGCTGGCTATCAATTGGACTCGGGCATTGTCGAAGCGGCCTGGCATGCCCACTATTATTCCCATTCCCGGTGCGACCACGGTCGCACGAGTGGAAGAGAATAGCAAGCTGGTGGAGCTGACAGATGAAGAGATGGCGCAAATTGATGCTATTCTAGCCAAGTTCACGACGGCGGGAGAACGCTACCCAGCGTCTGTTCCCATGAACACTTGATTGGGATTACTGGGATCTGGTAGGATGTATCTCGAGAATCAGCCTTCAAGTTTTATTAACTTGTTGAATATAATCACACTCAGCTCAGTTGTTATAATTGAATGAAGTTTCTTGTCAAAGCATTAGACTGGATAATGTCTAGATTTAGCAGCCACACTTAGACTTCAGCATCGCATTTAATACAATCTATATCCATTGTATCAATTGAAAATCAGTCTCAAGCGTATGTTCATTATTCAATCCCTGCCCGTTTTCAGTGAAAAGTGGAGCCAGATTGGCATTGAGTCTAAAAACTAGCGCATTCTCCATCTTCGAGCCGAGACACGCGTGGCCTCCGCGATAGCAGCTCAATCCGGTCGAGATGCGTGGACCAGAAGCTCACCAAACCATTCGACACATTTCCTATTTCAGCAATGGGTTCCGTTTCGGTAAACCCCTTGATTGGCAAGATTCACTTCCTTTTTAGAGATGGAAGAATGTAGAAGAATGTAGGGTTGATCAGACCATGTGAGCCACTAGACTCAAAGCGGCAATTGGATTGGGCGAGATTCACTGGCGCACGCAGAGTTTCATTCAATGTTCTCGATGTTGGCGGATGAAACCTTGTGATGTTAGATCCAGAGTTGAGCAGGCATCGACGTCAGGACTTTGAATGGCCGTTGTGGTCCTTGTTCTAGATCTGGGGGAGGTAGTATTCATACCCGGCGCTAAACCCCGTGTTCCGGTAATCGAACTATGATGTTATATCCAAAGACATGTACGGAGTAGGGAGCATAGAGATGTGAAAAAATGAATATAGATGATCGACTCAATAGAATAAAACTTCATGGCCAGGCACATGCCAAGCGACGCGCCCAGGGGTAAGTGGTAGATCTCCTGCAGAGCCTTGCATTAGTGTCGAACTACAATTGTAAGCGCCAACGGCCACCATCACCCCTAAATCCAAATGAACTCCGTATCCCTACACGATTGCAGAGAAACCTGCTCAATTCCGAGCAATCGCCCCGCGGGTGATCGGCAGGGTGTGGAATGTCATCGGTAACAAACCAACTCTCCCTTGGTTCTGCACTTCTCAAGCTTCCCGTTTTCGGCCGTGGAACCGTCAATTCAGTCCATGACATGGATGATGAACTCGACAGCCATGCTTTAATTGCATCGATCGTGCGCCATTCTCCGGTTTTTCTTCTCTTGGTCAAATCATAACAACCGTGGGATGCGCTGCGATTGCCCGTTGCTCCATCGACTCTGTTGTTGATCAGGAAGGACATGGATATGTCGCAGGGAAGTGTTCCCTGGCTGGACCAGCCAGTGTTGTTGCACTCGTCTCGTGCAGATGAGTGTAAACTGTCTCCTGCTCAGTGTGCTTTCCGGAGTAATCGTTGGCGATACTGGTATGGTTTTCTTCTGAGGATGGGATGTTGATATACTGATAAACACTTGATTGCAGGTACCAGGCCGATCATGTATACGCACTCGCTACCGTCTATTTCCTTTGCGCCGTGATTGGAGTATTTACCATCTCCAATCTCGTTGTCCGATTTTGTCCGGACTGGGTCAAGCGAACTCGAGTCTATCGTGCAACGACGTCCCTTTCCCGATTTATGGCCTATCGAGGATATCGATTCCCAGTTTTACGCTATTGGTCTCCGTCGTTAGGTGTGATTGTCCTGGGCTTGCTGGGCGCAGTCTTCTTTTTCGGTAGGATAACCTTCATAATCTAATAGCAGACAACTAACAACACGATAGCTTTGACTCTCGGGTCCAGACCGTACTACTGGCCAACCGATGCTTCCTATGGCAGCAGTCCTCCCATTGCGGTTCGGGCTGGCTGGATGGCACTTGCGCTACTGCCATTCGTCCTGTATGTGCTGTTTATCTTTACTTTCAGAGTTTCGCTAACATTGAAATAGTGCCCTCAGTACCAAAGCCAACATGATCTCTGTTGTAACAGGGATTCCGCATGAAAAGCTTCAGGTCTTCCATCATTGGACCAGTTATGCCATGTTTGTCCTGGCATTGGTCCATACTTTTCCATTCATCATTTATCACGACTGGAAAGGCGACTTGGTCAAGCAGTGGAAGACAAAAGTCACGTACTGGACTGGAGTCGTTGCTCTGATTGCACAAGCATATTTGACGATCATGTCATTGCCATTCATTCGGTAAGTCAATCGATTCATGAAATAACAAATTCTAATTCAATCAGAAACAAATTCTACGAATTCTTCAAAGCCACTCACATCTTCGCCGCGGTGGTTTTTGTGGTTTTCTTCTTCCTCCACTGCGATTTCCGTCTTTCTTCATGGTATGTCTAAACATTGTCAAGATGTATAATGTCTAACATATTCAAGGGACTATTTCATCGCAACCGGCGTCATCTATCTCCTCTGTCTAGCTTCCTCTCAAATTCGCACCTATCTAATGCACGGCATGCACACTGCAACCCTTGAACTCCTGCCAAGTGGTCTCCTGCGTGTCGCTGTTCCGACTACCATCAGCTGGACTCCCGGCCAGCATGTATTCATTCGCTTCCTAACATCCGACTTGCATCTACTTACCGCCCATCCTTTCACTATCTCCTCTGTCTGTCGAGATCCCGATCAAACCGGCAAAGCCTCCGAGCTCATCTTCTATATCAAACCACGTACCGGCGTCACCGGACGCCTCGCATCAATCGCAGCCAAACACCCCGGCATCTCAAAAAAGATCTTCATCGAAGGTCCATACGGCGGCGTCAGCGCCCATCACCTAGCTCAATTCGACACCATCCTCGTCATCGCCGGCGGCTCCGGCGGCGGCTTCTCCCTCGCAATGGTCGACGAAGCCCTCCGCCTAAGCAGTCAAAGTCCAGAACCAAATTACTTCAGCGAAGGCCGCCGCAATCTTCAAGTCGTCTTCTCAACCCGCGACATAGACATGGCAGACTGGTACACGGACGAAATCGAATCCCGCCTCTCGCACTCAACCATGCTCTCAACAGACCCAGACAACGGCTTCGACACCTCCGTCTCAGTCCACGTCACCTCAAACATCTCCCGCTCCAGCTACTCGAACCGCGACTCGTCGTATTCGTCATCAACATTCGACTCGGAGGACAAAGGCCCCTCGAAGAAAATGCCTTCACCCGAGATTACGACGACCGGCAGTTTCAGTCTGAATGTCCACCGCGACGCTCGTCCTGATATTGCCGGTCTGGTCGCGCGTACTGTTGCCGTTGCACGCGCCCATACTATCTCCGGCCAGAAGAAGAAGCGGATCGGCGTGCTGGTTTGTGGTCCTGCGTCTATGCTCCATGATACCCGGAATGCGGCTGCGCTTGCGCAGACGCGTGCTCTTGCCGGTGAGGTTGAGGAGGTTTATCTTCATTCGGAACCTTTTGCGTAAGTTTTTTCACTGTTCTTTGCCTTGATCGTGGATGTATAGCTGACTCTGCTAGGTGGTGATGGTTTGTTTATCTTCGAGTATATATCTGCTGGCCTTACGGCTTGAACATATCTAGGTAATTGCTGGAGTATTGTATATAATGGTAATTCTATCGCTCTCAGGTTTAATAAGTTCGACTTTTCATTTAATCCTTGATTTGAAAGCTATAGCCAACCTTAAATAAAATCGAATGGAACATGACAGTAAAATCTCATATCTATTATGCCGATGAAATCTATTCAGTGACAATCGACGAATAACCTCCATCTACAGTCAGCAATATACCAAATCCATGTATCGCGCTCGAACAAATCACAAAAATCATGTCTACCACCAACGCCATGGCCATAAATGCAAATGTAAACGCAAGCAAAAAGCAAGGCCAGACTCCATGCAACACAAATTCACAGTTTTACCCAATTCCCGTCTAGTGGAGGCTGTAATCGAACCATGTCATCAGGTCATGAGTCGATAATCAGCCATCTGTCCAGTCTATCGATATATACCAGGTGTACCGAACGAGTCATTCTGAGATCGGCGAGATTTTCTTGAAAATGGAAGAAAGAAATCACCCGCTTCGCCCCTCAAGCCTCTGCATAAGTGCTGATCGAAGCCGGACGTTGACGACGCCGCCAACGCCGTACGCTGGCACGATCTTGCCCATGCGCGCGAACGAGCTGGAGATGTAGTCGCGGCGGATGCGCGCGGCGCGGTCGGTCCACCGTAGCCCCCCGGGTGGTTGGCGGTTGTACAGGTCCAGACCGAGGAGGTGCATGGGTGTACTGGCGAACTGCATGAGCGCAGGGCAAGCAAATTGAGCCATAGCGGCCTTCATAGAGGGTGTTGATGCAATAAAGTCGGGGATTGACGGGGCGATGTAGGCGGGGATGTTGAAGGAGGCGAAGATCGTGACGCTGTCGCGGAGGCAGAATAGAGTGTATGAGATCTTGGGGATTTTCGGGGCAGCCGGGGGTGTTGGAGGTACTGGTGGACGGAGGGTTGTTCTCGCAGATGGCGTTGGTATCCTTGAAGAATGTGATGATGTTTCTGGGGTATTGCTCGGTGGAGGGTTCGCGCCGAAGATCCGGGCGAAGCGTGCATCTTTATATACGCAGATTGCCATATTCACAGTGGTCGTGGCGATAAATTTGGCCGGGCCCGGAGTGATGGTAGAATAGGATTGATTGCGGAGGGTCGAGGTGACCGTGTCGATTGCATTCGCGGTGAGATAGGTAGAGCTGTACAGAGTGTATATGAGAAGGAAAGGCGTGCTGAGGAAGAAACCGGTAGGCCGAGCGATCATGGATTTGAGGCAGCTGGTGATCGTCTGGCGAATGGGAAATCCTTTCGAAGCTTTTTCGATAATCGCGCTGGAAATGACATTAGCTGCAGGCTTCGTTGCGAGATCTGATTCCAAGCTCACCGATCGATAATCGTGATCAACGGACATGTCAGCGCACCAGCAGTCGCCGCACTGGCGACATCTACACCCAGTCGAAGTCCCAAGTCCTTCGAGTTCCATGTCGGCGCAGTCTTACTCATGCTTCCCGCAGCGGATTTAGGCGGACCGCGAGCCACGGAGTCAGGGACAGTCGCCATGGCGAGGGAACCGTCTTGCGCAACGGCATCACGAGTCATTCTCCAGACTCTAAACTCTCGAACAAGGGGAATCCAAATCTAAAGACGCCAAATGAAGGGGAAATAATTACAAATGGAACTTATGGTCTCGGGACGAGAATATCCCGGGCGCCGAAGGTCCGATGCCGGCCCGGCCGAGTCTCCGGATAAACGTTCTGTAGATCAAGATGGTATATTCACGGTTTTATATGCCCCAAACGCCAAAATGTAGAACCAAAATGTAGAGATATCTATGAAGCCTGGATTCCGTCCAACGTTACATTCACAGCTCCGGCCTGTACAAGCTGTAGAAAGGGAAAAAGCAAGATCAGCATGATTCTCATGTCAATGGTCAGTGGCGACACCTACCGCTCGTCGTAGATCATCAATCAGGTCATCAACGTCCTCAATACCAACACAGAGTCGGATCAGATCCTCCGGCATGGCACGTTCCGCTCGTGTCTTCGCATCAATGCTGGCATGGCTCATGCGGCAGGGCATACTGATCAGACTGTTGACACAGCCGAAGCTGACACTGATCGCCCAGATTTTGGCGCTCTCGACAATGCGTTCGCTGACATTCACATCACCCGTCTCGAAGGAGAGCACAGCGCCAGCGCCACGCGCCATCGAGTTATGCAGCTCGTACTGCGGGTGCGATCGCAAACCCGGGTAACGCACTTTGAACCCATGCGACTCGAGGAACTCGGCGATACGCTGCGCATTGCTCTGCTGCTGGTCCATACGCACCTTGAGCGTCTTCACACCGCGCATCAACAGCCACGAGTCAAAAGGTGACAGTCCGCAGCCCGACGCATTGATGGGGAAGTATAGCCGCTCGCCCAATGCCACGTCGTTCACGGCAATCACACCAGCCATCAGATCGTGGTGGCCAGAAAGGTACTTGGTACCACTCTCATAGACGATATCAGCGCCCAGCTCGAGCGGGTTCAACAGAAGCGGCGACATCATGGTGTTATCAACCGCGACCAGGCAATTGGGGTTGGCTTCGTGAGCGGCTCTGGCGATCCGGCCGATGTCAACAATCTTGATCAGGGGGTTGGTGGGCGTCTCCAGCAACACCATCGTCGTCTTAGAGCTCAAGACCTCCGTCACCTTCTCGGGCTGAGTGGTATCCATGTGGTGTACGACGATCCCGCAATTGGTCGAGAGGTACTTCAGCAATCGGTTGGTTCCGCCGTACAAATCATCACCGGTCACGACCTCGTCACCTGGTCGCAGCAGTCGAGTAATCACATCCAAAGCGGCCATACCGGAGGACACAACGAGAGCCCGCTGGGCCGACATAATCTTGGCGAGGTGTCGCTCAAGGTGAGTGCGGGTTGGGTTGCCGGAACGAGTGTAATCATATTCCCCACCTCCGCCGCCAGAAGTCTGCTTGAAAGTAGCACTCTAAAGATAGCAATTCATCAGTACAAATCTCAGACGTTTGTTGACGTTGCTGGTTCATACCTGGTAGATGGGCACACTGCTAGCATTGTATTGGTCACTGCCTTCGGTGAACACCAACTCGGTGGCAATGTTGTAGCGACGACCAGCATGAGGGCTGGAAGGAGCAGGTGAAGGCGGCAGGTCATTTCCCTGAAGGTCGACATTCGGGAAAGGCTTCTTGACGAAGCTCGACGACCCCGGCGCAGCACTAGGCACTCCGGATCCTGATGCCGACATCGCTGCAGAGCGGGGTAGAGAACAGGAGTGGAATTGATGAGGGAGGATGGCTGGCGTGAGGTCAACCAGGAGGAATTGAAATGATCAATTCGAGATATCACCACAGGAATCAAACACACAAATATGAGCAGGAGATGTTGAAATCGAAAAAAGAACCTCTTCCACCCCGGACTGAACGATGACTCCGCCATCGGCAGACGCTGATTGGCTGCAGCCCGGAATGATGTGATTGTGTCATGTGCTAATCCTGATTGGGCCGTGGTTACCGATTAGGATAAGCCACAACAATGACTACCTACTGTCTTATATATCTGTTACGCCCAAGTGCCTATACCGATCATGTTGTACTAATGTGCTTATACGATCGAGATAGAGATGTCCAGGATGCACTTAATCAAAATTGGAACAATTGTGGCATCAATGAGGACGGCTCGTATCAGCAAGGACCATTGCGAGGTCTACAAAGTGCTCGATTTTCATTGTTCACCACATCATTATCTCACACCCCCAGGCGAATATGGGTCACTCTGCCACATTTAGTTCGAGTCACAGCCTATGAAAAGCTACTCTCGACTGGTTCCTACCTTATGGACGATCCCTCTCCGCGAGAGTCCAACGGCTGCCATTCGGGCTGTATCTGCGAAAGGGAACGGCGCAAATGGCAGCTCAATACCGGGCGGAGGCTCATACCCTCGACATGGTGGAGAATTTCACTCACATACGCGCGCCGAGGCCGATTGATGTCCTGGAAACCCCCGATACTTCCTACTTGCTCATGACGCAGGTCCCAGGCCGTCCAATCGGCCAACTCCTCAACAAAATGTCCGATAAGCAGCAGATGATCTGTTGGAGTCATGGGTAAAAAGGTTGTGTATATCAACACCCCGGGATAAACAATGAAAAGCAAAGAGACGACATGTTTTGGTCGGAAAAATCATTATATTCATAAAACTCCTGTTGACCCTACTATCACGCCGTCAAACGCCTTCACATCCCCGAGCTCCCAGCATTTCTTTTGAGTAGCCAACACAGACAGAACTATCTACCAGGAAGGGATTGAAGTAATACCAGCGCCAGAAACAAGATATAGACTTAAGCAGCCAGATCGCCAAAGCCACCATTGATGCCGAAGAATTGGAACCTGTGATGACAGTTAGATCGCAAGTCATGAAACAAATCCAAGGAAACGTACCAGTCTTCCACGTTCAAGGTAGTCGGTGCAGTCGGGCCACTGCGCGAGCTGCTGCTCCAGTTGTCGTTGTCTTGGCTGGCAGCGTCCAGCGCCGAGCCACTCACGGTTCCATCCAAGCCTTGCATCGGCCAGGGTGCACCCTCCATGCCAAACATTGGCTGCGTTCCCTGGCCTGGTGGCATTCCCATGCCCGAGGGCATTCCCGACATCATTTGCGGACTGCCCTGGGAAACAGACATGCTACGTCCAGGCATCGGTTGCGGCTGACCGCCCATCATGGGCCGTTGGCCTGTGTTCGAAGGTTGAAGGTGCGATGGAACTTGCAGCTGCGGGTCCACAGATGCTGGAGGTGGCGAGGCGAGTTCAGGGAATATCGCAGTACCATCCGGGAACAGCTGGTCGGGCTGGAAATTCTCCCAGAGGGAAGGAGAAAGGTTTGGTGAGGTACGGGTCACGAGGAAGAAATCAGGAGGCGTGGCTGGCAAAGAGAATTGGGCATTGAAGGGTGTGGTTGGCCGGGTGTTTCCTCGGGAATTGGCATGGCCAGGCAGAGGATCCATCGAGCCACGCTGAACATTTGGCGATGCCAGTGATGGTTGGTTCAACTCTCGAGAAGGTGTAACCGCCGGAGTCTGGGGACGCGAACGTTCGTACGACACCGGAGGCGTGGGACCACCGTTGGGCAATCCCAAGTCCATGTCGTCAAACTTTCGCTTCGGTGGCTCCGGTCGCTTCGCAGCGGCAGCAGGCTCATGTGGACGCCGTTGGTGTCTCCGGCCGGCGGCTTTTTGCAATCTTTCCTCTAGAACTTTGTTGCCTAGGATGGACTCGAACAGAGTACATACCATCTTGGCAACCAGCCAGACCTTGGATACGTCCTTGAGGGCTGTCATACACACATTGATTCTTTCCTGGCAGGTTGCCACGATCGATGGCACGGAAGAGCGCATCTGATACACATGCATGATCAAAGCGGAGAACAAACTGTAGACACTGGAGAATAGTCAGTACAGAATCAAAAAGCAAGATTGTCAGAGCACATACATGAACGCAGGGGTATAGCGGATTTCATCGTGGGCCTGCAAACCCTCGATGATGGATGTCATCATGCCCGCAGCCTGGAAAGCAATAGTGCGTGACGGATACGCCATTTCTTCAACTCGGTAGCTACCTGGCGCTGAGGACGCGGGAGGCATGTGCGCTCTGTGCAGGAGACAAAGTGTGGTACTGAACTTGTCAGTTACCTCTACAAATCAATCATGTTAAGTAACTTACTAATAGTTCGAGTGGAGAAGCGCAGCCCAAAAGTGGTGTCGAGATCGTTGCCAGCACACTTCCTTGGGGCAGTTCTGAAGCCAATCGGCCAACGCCATGTCGGAATGGGTGAGATCCATCGCGTTCATGCGCCGTGATTTCGAGGCCACCGAATACTGTTGCGAAAGTACCAAACCCATGATCTCACATAGCTTGACATATTGGAGGAAGAACTGCACATGCACCGGATCGGGCCGGTACTCGGCCGGAGTATCGAGTTCATCCTCAATAAAGTCTTCCTCGGTCACCATCTCAACGTCCGAGTCGTCCGTGTTGATCCCTATGGGTCGCCCAAGAGCCACGGCCACGGAGCGATCCCGAGTAAATAATGTCCACCAGATTCTCTTCCAGAGTCTCTTGTCGGGTTTGCTGAGTTGCGAGGTTTCCACACTGATAGATGTTAGAAGATTTCAAACGACCACGAGTTAGGCACACACCTTCGATGCATTCCAGAGCCCTGGGCAACCACCATAGCCACCCGGGTCCAATAGAATACGTTTTTGGTCACGTCTACAAGAGGTGAGAAGATGAACGCAGCTGCCTATCATTCTGGAACTCACCTTCAGGGCCTTCCCAGTACCAGCCCAGGAGTACCAATGCCTGCACGATGGTGACCCGGTCGTCCTCATAGTTGGCATCATAGAGCGCCTTGGCTCGCTTATAGAAAGTCATGGCAGCTGGAGTCGTCGAGCCATTGGCATCCATAAGTTGAGGATTAGTGCAAACCCTCGAGCCGGCCAGCAGAATCGCTTGTAATAATAGTAGCGACGGGGGGTTCTTCGGATCACGATAGTGGCGCATAAAACGGCTTTTATTCACGATCGGCACGACAGGCGCAACCCACTTGAAGTAGGCCTCGACCAATTCGTCGCAGAGCGGCTTTGGTGGAAGCAAAAATGCCCCTCGCTGATGCAAGATATCAATCTCCAGGTTATCCAAGTCTGTCAGCCGGGCACGCGATCCTCGGATGTTAGGTGGCAGCGGATAGTGCACCACGTCTGTGGTACCATGGCGATCTTGAACCAACAGCGATAAATTCGATGACTCGCCCAGGTATGCCACACGGCCAGCTTCCTTAATTGGAGCCCTGGCAAACTTGGGCTTCATGAACTGGGTATACGCATTATCAGTCGATGCCTGTTGAGCCTCCTCCTGGTCGGTGAGAGAGGTGGACGGCATGCCATCCATGGCCATGCGGCTATTGCGGTATCCAAAGGCATCATCCTTCTCATCCGAGTCCGTGGATTGGCCACCTCGTTCGACCGGCGGGGCCTCTGGGGGCGCTTCAGTGCTGGAATGTCGAAAGTGAGCATCCGCCGCGTCGATGTAGGCGGAGGCGGATTGGGGCGGACTGTCGACATACCGAGTGTCGTCCTTGGGTTTGGTCTGGTTTTTCTTTCGTTTGGGGCTTGGGATCTTGCATTCGATAGAAAAGGCTGTACAGTTGGTGCACGGCACGCCTAGGCTGGCGGCATCGCAACGGACCTAATCGGGCGGGAAGCGACGGTTAGCCCAGCGACCGGGAGCAGCGAGCAACAAACAATAAAAGTCGAATACTCACCTTACGAGCATGACAGGTCTAAAGATTGCAAAAATAGAAAAATCCGATTAGTGATGGTTCATAGTGGGGGAAGTAAATATGCGACCGTTGGGCTGCATCGCGATAAGAAGGGACCGAGGCATCGCAGCAGCCGAGGCTTCCCCAGCATCAAGTCGCGTCTCGAACAAAAAGAACGTACCTCGCACGCGCGTGATGCACGTTGTCTAGAAATTAAATAGAAGTCAGTATCGTCTTTCTCAACCGACTTCACAGCATCCCACCGCTCCACTGGCGACCGGGGCGAAAAACCCTGCTCGAGATGCCCTCCCCTCCTCCTCCCATTGTGTCTGCGCCCGCTTGGTTGTTCCACCCCTCGCACAACCACCATATCATACCAGACCCTCGCAGATCTCGATTCCACGCCAGTTCATCTAGATAGCCATATAGAGTACAATCTTACCTTCTAAAACTGACCGCCTGACCGCCGGGGCCATTCCGCACAGTGATGCCAGAGGTTCCTGTCGAGCCCGTGGTGCTGGGCGCTGGACTGGGATGAGTGGCCGCCGACTCGGTACGAGATTCGATCGTAGTGCTCATGGCCGCGCGATCCCCGTCCACGGGGCTCCGAGAATGCGACAGGACGAGAAGAGCGGGGAAACGAGGAGTTAAAAGGGGGCGGTGGGTGGTGAGGCGGTGATATAGACGGGTGGAGAGAGAATCTTTTGCAGTCGAAGTCACGAAAAAGAAAAGGGGGAATCAGCAAAAACACACACGAAGAAAAAGTCCCGGGGAAGATGAAGGTGAATCTGGGGAGAATCGCCGTTGGGGATGAAAATCGGGGGGTGGCAATAATGGACTTGCTGGTGGAGATGTGATTCAGGATCGCTGTGAGTGGCTAGAGTATAGAACAGGAGAATATAGAACTATCAGAACCATCATTATTAATGTACAGAGTATCTGCAAGGACTTTATTCTTACTAGACCTTGTCTATCTCGATGTTCACTACGAATTACTCGCATTCCCACTAACAAGGCTGTTCAAGATTCTAGATCAATGACCCATCGAGATCATTCCGGAGTAGGAGAACCCATATCTACCGCATTAGATAATTCAATCCTATCACTCGTAAATGTCCAGTTCCAGACCGACCCGCACACCAATCCTCCAAGGAGGGGAAAGGAAGCAGGATCCCCAATCCAGAAATCTCCGAAGGCTGCACAATCCCAAAAATCGGGGTTCCTACGGAGTAAGTAACAAGCTACCAACCAACAAGTTCTCATGTCTATCCACGGATACCGGTCCAGACACTAGGCCGACCTACCCTATCCAGGAGGTCCTCCATCCGAAGCCGTGGAAATAACCCCGCCAGGCATGATCCAGGCGGCCAGAATTGGGGGAACAGAGCCGCTGTCGGATCTGATATTCTGGTTGTGAACCCCGGACACTTACTTCCCTGCGCGTCAGTGATCTGAGCTCGTGCCTTCCGCGCCCCACGGGAAGACACGGATGGTCGGAGTCGAGATTGATGCATGATTTTCAAGCTTGGACATTTGTGGTCTGCGTCGATCCTTGCATGGCGGATATATGTGGTGTGACCATGAAACAAGATCTATGATTTCGGCCAACGAATGATAGAAACGGGAGATGATTTCCTTTTCTATTCGTTTCAAAGAATTGTTATGATAAATGACATTTCTAGTTCATCGGCATGGGTTTCATACATTCGCCAAACAATCACTCGTTGCGACTTTCAATCGATACTCATTTCTTCACCCTTGAAATGCGGGGATTACGTGAAAACTCGGGGCATAAATTGCGGGGTGACCAGCCTCCCGCATTATTATTGTCTCGCCCGGATTTCGAACCCCTTGATCTAGTTCCAGTCATGCTCGATGACAGAGTGGAAGCTTGGGAGCTTGTGATGCCTCGGTAATTCGTTAGTCTGGGCGGGTTGGGCCAATCACATCGTCCAGCGGTTGGCATAGACACCATTCCGGCTTGGTGTCTGTCAGAGTGATCGACTAGAAGAGGCTTACGGTCATTGCGATGCAAGTGATCTTCGGTAAGGCGATCTATATTAACAGGGTGGTCCTTGACTTGACCAAGAGATAAAGTACATGGGTCTCACATGACAAGCAGCTATTTGCCCTTCCGCCCTTTCTTGGATTTGCTTTTGCTTGTTTCTTTGCTGGGTCCTGTACTGGCCGGCTCTGGGACCTGCGATTCATGGCCACACTCGGCGGACTCGCTGACGGCTTGCACTACTGCTGCAGCCGCAGGACCAAAATCCACGCCACTGACGAACTGCTCGCTGAGGAACTCGAGACCCGCCACAAATGTACAGAGCAGACTAGCAATGATGAAGTGGCTGATGGTCATGCCGATGTCCAGCCATGATCCTTCATCCCGCACCATATAGAAGAAGTTGAGGGTCATCACATCCGAGATGGACATGACCACCATGAACAATGCACTGGGCGCGACCTCCAGTCGGCGGTTGAGGATGCCAAGATTCGCGCTGATGGTAGCAAACGGAACCAGGATTTGCACAATTAACAAAGCTCCTTGGCTGAACGGAGCGAACACAGGAATAAGCCGTCGCACGCTGTCCAAGTAGAAAGACGAAATCGAGGCAACGTTGCCGGTACTGAAGAATGCCGACTGCAGGAGGAAAAAGAAGAACAACGCCACACGGGTATCGGAAACAGTCAGGGCACGGTAACGGTATGTCTCGCCGTCCACGGTCGCCGTGGCACTAGGGGGAGGTTTCGAAACAGCCGAGCCATTGCTGGCCGGCTTAGGCACATTCAACCCGGCCGTGTGAACGTAAATCGCATGCTCAAGACGAACCCATGTCGCAAGAGTCATGCAGAACACAAAGTAAAATAGCCCCTCCCATGAGATACTCAGGATGATAAACAGGGGTGAGAAGGTCAAGAAGATGACCATGAGACGATGGAGGTAGTTGCTATTCGGGTACAGTCGGTGGAAGAAAGGCAATGCGAAGGAGGCACCTGCATGGTCATGAGATTGATTCTGTGGTGAAAAATGGTCTTCTCACTTACCCAAGACAGTCCAACCGACTACTTGGTTGCCAAGGGGCAGACCTTGACGGTCTTGGAGGACAGACACACTTGATCGAGTGACGATCAGTGCAAGTAGAACAACGCCGACCTAAGGCTCAATTAGCATGTCGATCAGGGATCCCAACGATACGCAAACCGTACCTGCGTGCCCATAATGACTCGTGAACCCAAGTTCCGGGTATACCCCGATTCCTTCGACAAGAGCTGCCCGGTGATGGCATTCTCGAAGAGCAGATATAGTACACCAGTGAAAAACATCAAAAGACCTCCGTAGGTGCTTGGAGCAATGTTAATCATCTTCACCAGCAATGGCCATGGGATACTCACATTGTGCTGATGTTCTCCTTCTTCAAGACTGGTAGAAGAGTAAAGGTACTCATGAGGCCGCAACCAAGGGCCCATGTGGCAATTAAAACACCGTGGTTGCGAACAAAGCCAAAGCCGTAGGCGAGTGGCCAGAAAATAGCTAGAATGAAACAAACGCTGAAAATTTCCCGGTGGAAATAAGATTGGACCTTTGCGAGATGAGTCAGTATTATCGAGTCGTGACCATAGCTGATTCCAACATACCAGTGCTTCCAGCACGCCGACAAAAGCCAAAAACTGCACACCGAAGCCCAGATATCCTGTGAGCGACTGGACATGGCCGAGCAATATCTCTCGACCGGCAACAAGAGCTTTTCGACGTGCAAACACTTCTTCCCAAAAGTAAACCGGAAAAAAGCCGTAGAAGTAGTAGCGGATCGACGAGCCCTGGTACAAAAAGACAGAGAACAGAGCCACTAAGATAGACGAGAAGAACGAGATGCTGGCAAGGGTCCGGTGAGATTCCGAAGTTCCATGCAAGACATGCAAGTCAATGACTGTAGTAAGGGAATAGGCAATCCACCCCAGATATCCCAGAGACACAATAGTCCGCAGGAAAAGCCAGTCATACGTTTGCAAATAGCGCAGGCCCTCGAGACCAATGACCAGTAGCTCAGACGACAGAGCAATAGACTCCTCATATGCTCCGTTGGAAACAAGACTTTCCAGATTGGCAAACCGCCCCTCAATAGACATTTGACCATCACCAGAGAGCGGCTCAAAGGGCACATAGCGAAGCACTGCGGCCCGCTTTTGTTCTTCTTTGACACGATACATTTCCAGTACTCCTTTCGTATTCGCCAGGGCAGCTTGTGCCTTTTCCTTGGGGCTCGCATTGAGATAATCCAATGGCAACTGACCGACCGAGTTCACTGGGTAGTCGAGGCCTACCAAGTAGGCCATGAGAGCAGCAACATCGGCCTGTGCGACATCATGCCGTTGGATGTGGTCAAATCCCCAATCTGACGAAAATCCATCCTCATGCCCGGTGATGGTCCCCGGGGTAGTAGTTCTCGGCAACGCAACGCCAGAGCCCCAGGCTACCAATGGAGTTCGTGTATTGTCTGGATGGCCATCTCCGTGGCTGCCCAGGTCACTCATGCCATGGTCTGCGGTGAAGACGAACGCCGTTTTATCGTCCGCATAGAAATCTTCTATCAGCTTCGTGACTGCTTGCACACCCTGGTCCACCACCTTAATATTATGAAGATATTCCTTCGAGTACGGCCGGTGCGCATGACCAGTAGTGTCCAGACCCAGCAGATGGAGAAAAAAGACCAACTTGTCTTGTCGCAGCTTTCGATCCAACTCTGGGTCAGTCTTGGCGGATTCAAAAAGGTTATGAACCTTTTCAAAAACCCAGGTGTCCAAGTGAGTCGCGTCCACGCTGAAATCCTCCGCCTCCTCGCCATACATATCCGCGTCCACCCGACCCGGGACTGCACCCTCCTTAAACATTGCCAGAATATCAGGGCTGCCCCAGCTCCATGTGTGTCGGCTTTGGTTGAACACGCTGTCGAAGTTCACTGGATTCAATTTCCATCCCGTCGTGACCGCCGAAACGTCCTCATACAAGCCAGCAATGAGTGCAACATGGCCCGGCCGGGACTCGGTGGGAACTCTGGTATGTGAAACTCCAAAAGTGCCATGCGTCAGGACTTTGGAGCGGATGAAAGGTGCCAGGCGTATTAAATCGTCGGATTGAGCGGCAGGGGTCTCGGGGGACGGATCAGGGAAGGCCTGGAAGGCCTTGTCTGCGCGCAGACCATCGGCGACGAAAAGAACGAGTCGTTGGGCGGGAGCGCTGGTACCGGCAGGTCGATCAACACCATATGAGCGCATGCCACTCACGATGGGGCTGACGAAGTAAATGTCGAAAATCGAATATGTATAGATCAGGTGGAAGACCACCGCCAGGGCGAGAAACCCAGCGCGGCCAAGACGCGCCATGATCGATCCACTTCCTCACAGGGCAGCCAGCAAGAGGGAAAATGAAAGAGTGGAATTGGGCCCCTGGAGAGAGAAGGAGAAACAACAAACCGCGATTAAAAGGAGGTCGACATCAACATTGCCTTTCTTGAAACGGTTCGGGGAACTTGCGGACTACGGGCGGTGAGAACCAATCATGAGCTGCCAATTGCCCACGGCAAAACTAAGCGTGACAGCTGTTTCTCTACATACTTCAAGGGAATATTTTCACCAATTAACCAAAATTGTATATAGCTTCAAGATTCACAACTATGTGGTACTGCTACGCCGTTTGGTCAATGCATCCATTACTCGAGTGTAGAACTTGGATGCCTGCTGCCGACTAAAGGTAATGTCCACCGTCAAAAAGTCAGGCAGCATATTGACCAGATCACGATCCCGATTGGCATCTAGTAGAGGCAGATATTGGAATTCTGCAGACTCATAATTGGCAGATGCCACCTTGGGAACGGCGAGCTTGAAATG
Source organism: Penicillium sp. PG113-03A (assembly GCA_037042135.1). NCBI lineage: Eukaryota > Fungi > Ascomycota > Eurotiomycetes > Eurotiales > Aspergillaceae > Penicillium > Penicillium sp. PG113-03A. Next base: position 8,313 of record JAXQJW010000139.1, on the reverse strand, counting down.
GAGTGCTTGAGAACTGTTAGAATAAAGCCCCCAAACATATTGTGAAATGGGCTACTTACTTCCATTGACTCCGGTTTGAATGCAGTCATATAGTTGGTCAGATTCACGATTCTTGACATCACGAACAATCAATCCAGTCAGATCACTATACAGCTCCTCCTTCAACTGTGCAAGTTGGGCAGCCTGTGCTGCCTCGGCGGTGACAGCAGCTGTCGCGCGGTTGGCGATTCCGCCCTTGATAGCAGTTCCAGGAGCCTTAGCTGCAGTTTCCAGGCTTGCTGCAGTGTTGCGGGCAGCAGCTAGCTTAGTTTGCAGTGCTTTGATTTCGGATTGTGATGAGGCAAGTTGAGAACGTGCCTCGTCCGCCTGAGACTTGAGTTGAGCCATTTCGGTATCCCGCTCCTGTAGCTGTTTTTGGAGCCCACGGCTCTGCTGTCCCAACGTCCGCTGCGCCTCCAACTCAGAGCGAAGCGAGGCTACCAATTCATTCGAAGCTTAGAGAAGGGTTAGCTCTAGTTCCGAGTCCAACAACCTAAACAAGTGCACATACCGGTTGTGATGTTCTCGCATTGTTTGCGCAGCTTTTCCATATTGGAGTTGGCCTCAACTATCCCAATTTCGCGTAGATTACGGTACTTAGACTCCAATGCATCATGCTTTTTGGTCATATCACCAATTCTCCGTCTCAATTCAGGATCGCCGCCCTGATCAACTTCAAATCCTGACTTGCGCTTGCGCGGAGAGGAATCTTGAGTGTTTCGCAAGACGGATAACCGGTTTCGCGCGTTTTTCAAAGCCGAGGAAATCGCATGCTGGGTCTCGGGTTGGCCATCCGGGAGTATGGATTCATCAACTTCTGCGACAGGCTCGATGTGTTGCGATTCGGCGACTTCGGGTTCGGGGTTTCGTCTTAGAGGTACACGGGGACGAGGGCTATGCTCTGCATCATCTTCCGCGGGTTCCTGAGGGGCAGCGTGTTGAACACGGGTCGGAGTGTACTCGAACTCGCCATCGGTTTGGACCTTCATTGTGGTGCTTGCTGCACGGCCTCGTCCTCGCCCACGCGTCGCCATGGGTTTGGCGGTGCTTGTAGCACGCGTAGCATTTGACGCTTTAGAAATTGGTGCTTCATTTAACTGCTCATGAGCTTTGTCGTCGACAGGCTCTTGTGCCGGGGCACTTCCATCGTCTTCGTCCGTCCGACTGCTGCCCCGGGGCCTTCCTCGTCGTCCAGGTTTCTTGAGCTCTGTCTGGGAAGTCGATGTCTCCAGCTTTTTGGATTGCGCTGCTGTTTTGGAATCTGTCGCGTTTTCGTGGGAGGTTCGCGGTCGGCCGCGACGTTTCTTGGCGGGGGGTTCTTCGCGCGAGTCCTGAGGAGGTACCTCATTTTCCGGCATCTGTATGATGTCTTCATCATCTGAGCCCATCAGGCCCGAGATTTTGGTGGGGGCTTTTCGTTTGGGCATGACAACTGAATCTTTTGGTCTGATAGAAGAAGATCTCATCTCATCTCCGACGCGGAGAGAGTTGGCAGTGGGTCGCGTCAACAGTTGAAAGTTTATTTTTCAGCAAATCAAAATAAACCCACTCAAATGTCGACTTGAGCTTGAATGATATTTTAGACCATGCCGATGCATGTCAAGACGCTCTGCTCATGGGAATTTTCTTTCGAATGACATTCACGCTCTTCAGCGACAGATATACTAATTGTTCCTGGTCTTTTTGCTTTTGAACTATCTCTGGACTTCAGGGATGAGGTCTGTTCTTGTTCCTGGGCAATGTCTCGTGCTATGCGGCTAGTACGTTAGGAAAGGGTCTTAAGCCCCATCATACAGATCATTCCAGAACATCATATCCTGAAGCTGATCCTCCATCAAATTGGCATTCACAAAATGCTCTCGTTGTGGGGTTCTAACCCGACGATGAACGTCTCCGGCGGTTTTCCAACCGAAAAACCCAGCCATTTCCCAATCAATAAGTCCTACAACTGTATCATTGTCAACAATACAGTTGGACGGAGTAAAATCGTTATGCATAAAGCTCATATCGGGATCTTGGTTTGCGTTCGAGAAAAGTATATCCGCCTCTAATTGGTTGATTCGACCGTTGACGAGGATATGAGGATCTGGTACCACGTGAGATCGAGATTTGAGTTTCTCTATAGGCTTGAGAGTGTGGAGTTGGCAGAGTATCTCTCTAGCCTGTCGTTTAAAGGAATTCTTTTGACCTTGTGAGAGGTATGGCCATGCGACAGATAGTCCAACGCCTGGAAGCCGTTCTTGGATAAGCACTTGGCGGTCATTGATCTAAGGAGATCAGTCATAGAGCCGATAACCTTGGAAGACGAATATAAAGAGCAATCACTCTACCTTGCCGGCAAAATATATCTCTGGGACTTTTATATCTTTTAAAATAGCCTTCGCTAAAGCAATTGCCTGGATCTCGTTGGCATCGGCGTATGAGAAGTCTCTCTCCGGTATTCTAGTACCCTCGCACGCGTGAAGATGACTAGATTTCACGATGACACTGCCAAGAGCAAAGACATCTCGTCCGCCTTCTTCGGCCGGGTAGATTCTGTTCTCTTCAGTGCAGAGTCTAACGACAGAAGCCCAATATTCCAGGGAGTCTGCGGTCTGAGACTTGACATATCGCATATCAACGCGGAAATCATCTGATTTCGGGTAGTATCGACCATACAACGGCACATCCGCGTACAGGTCGGTGGTAGGAATTTTGTCTGGGTCTGCTTCATATGGGTTCGTCATGGTGGGGAAGACGGTGGGATTGAGTACGGCTGAAATGGGAGGGATCACTCCAAGAATTTGTGCGGCGCGTTAAGCAGTTTCCCTTGCATACAGCCAGAAGCTGCGACTGGAAGGCTAGCAATCTGCCTACCGGATCTAAAAGCGGTTGAGCGATTGGGCATTCGACTGGATTCCAGGGCCAAGATGTCGTGAGTTGTCCATAGAAGGGGCTTATCTGCGTGTGTTCAGCTGTAAACTTGTGTTGAATTGCAGGAAAATCAGACTGTAAAAGGGAATAAAATATTTTCATGAGATTACCATCATTCTGGCTATTTCATGAACAGGCTTGTCTCTACCGTTAGTTTATCAACAACTCTCCGCCTTCGGTGACATGTGACATTCCCAGCCACAGCATCGACCGCGCCACAATTGTCCGAACCATCTCGGGATCGCTGGGACCTGCATTCTCCTGCTGCGTTGGCATTCCTATTCCCCCACTCTGTAGAGGACTACTTTCTCTTCGACGTTCGGATCCATTCTATTTGGTTCATTCACCCACCGGTGTCGTCATGGCTGCAACAGGCGCCCGACGGTGGCAGCAGTTCTTACAAGAGCTGTTTATGGTTGCGGGCACTGTAAGATCTCGAGGCACCCTCTCCCGTCATCAGTCTTTTCCGATCTCTAACGCATAGTGCAGTCTGCATCAGCGTATTTCCTTGTCCGATACCTTCTCTCGCGTCTCGACCTCGATCCGGAAAGCCAAAAGCGGGAAGAACAACGGCGCAAGTCGGCCGCCATTCTGCGAAGACTAGACAACGAGGAGGAATCAGACGAAGATGCCTCCCGAGGAGGAGCCAAAAAGCGGGGTCGTCGACAACGAAAAGGCGATTTGACCCTCGACCAATATGAGCAATCAATTGCTGTGAATGTTATTGCGCCGGACGATATCCCGGTGACATTTGAAGATATTGGAGGACTTGATCACATCATCACAGAACTAAAAGAGTCCGTTATCTATCCGTTGACCATGCCTCATCTCTTCTCCTCGAATTCGTCTCTTTTGACCGCCCCGTCCGGTGTTCTTCTTCATGGTCCGCCTGGCTGTGGAAAGACGATGCTTGCCAAAGCGCTGGCCCATGAAAGTGGCGCCTGTTTCATTAATCTTCCAATCTCAAGCTTGACGAGCAAGTGGTATGGCGACTCGAATAAGATGGTCAACGCAGTCTTTTCTCTTGCGCGCAAGCTTCAGCCATCGATTGTGTTTGTTGATGAAATAGACTCTCTTCTCGGAACACGGACAAGTGGGGAGCATGAGGCAAGTGGGATGGTCAAAGCGGAATTCATGACACAATGGGATGGTCTCACTTCAGTCAACGCGGAGGGAGAGCCGCAGCGAATCGTTGTCCTCGGGGCTACCAACCGCAAAGACGAAATCGACCCAGCCATTCTCCGACGTATGCCGAAGAAATTCGAAGTTCGAGTGCCGAATGACGAGCAACGGAAACGCATTCTCAGCTTGACACTCAAAGACACCAAGGTTGACCGTGAGAACTTCAATCTGGCGCATCTTCTCTATGATATGGCCGAAGACAGGATGTCTGGCAGTGGGATTAAGGCTGCATGTGTCGAAGCTGTCAAGAGACCAGTGATGGAGGTAATCCGACAGAAGTTGGCCAATGGCGAAACCCTACAGTCCATTGATTCTGTGGACCCCCGAGAAGTCCGTGGCCTTCGTACTTCGGACTTTTCTTGTTTTACCGGGGATGACAAGGGAAAGACAATCTCCCTTGGCAATATCCAATCGTCTGGGATGGCGGAGCCTCCAGAGTGATCGTGGAACATCTCTTGGGTCATTTGAATCAACATGTACTTAATATCTGGGCGTCTCTTAACGCAGTGCGATTACCAAGACGTAAGCTGTCTCGGATCTGTGATGAAGGGCGATTTGTTGCTCACCGTGATGTTCTGGCAGGGCCAGCCGGTCTATAGAATAGTCCGATGATTTTCTCGTGCAAGCCGAGGAAACTAGACTACAATATAATTGATGTATCTCCAATGGCATTCTATCTTGAAATGATATCTACTCCGTAGCCCAGCATAGATGCAAGGGCAGCACCGGCAAACGTCATGTACCGCGACTCAAGCGGCGAAGTCACCTGCCGATCATCAAACCCCGAAACCTACCTGCAATTTGGCCAGCTTTCCGATTTTCCCTTCGTGTACAGATTCACCCCAAGCGGACAAATTGACCTTCTGATCCCTGATCCTCGGCTTGGGTGTCCTTGCCTCCTAATCGGGTGCTGCACCCCCTGTGGATCGATATCGTGATCACCGCCGTGCCTCCTGTCCATTCGATCGCCCCATTGAGTGTCACCTTCACTCAGCCCCCACCTCTTTTCACAGGGCAATTACTTTGTATAGAACTTGTGCCTCCTGGGTCGGCCTTGTATGGTCTGCCTGAAAGTGCTCCAGCTCTCGAGGCCACGAATGCGACACCGCGGGTGAATAACGGATGGGTCTCTCCTAGGGGACCACTGATGGCATTCATTGCCTTGGCAACTTTCACCCTTTTCAAGGGAGGACGCAAATCTACATCCTGAATATCGGCGTGCACGACTGTCTGGTAGGTATGAGTTCAAACAACCACCTTGGTAGCGCATCCCTGGGCTCCAGTCCTGCGGGTGCAAGTAATACCTCCACCTCCGCGGTTCGATCGCGTCCCCGCCGCCTGGTTTCCTTCATGGACGACGAAGACGATGAACGTGCCACCCGGACCAGCAACTCATCGCGCAGTGATGCTCAGCCTTTTGCCTCCGGGCTATCTACACTCTCGACGGATGGGGGGACGACTCGCTCCCGCGGCGCCACCCCTTCGCCGCTGTCCTCCCGAGGAACGTCGCCGTTGCCAATGACGCATCCATCGCGCGTCACAGAACCTGCAAGCCGCATTCGAAATGAAACCACGTCGCTTGGCTGGAATGGATCGTCGAAAGCGTCGTCCTCGCGAGGAGCCGCCGACTTTCTAGATTCCTCATGGTCATCGCTTCAGAGCCTAGCATCGTCTGTTCTGGGCAGCGACACTGGACGGAATATACCGAATAGCGCGACCACGGCGCATTCGCGAAGGAAACCATCACGGTCTGACTTATATATTCGAAGCATCCCTCGATCATCGCCTTCGTCGTGGGGTCCGGCCGGACTCATTTCCCCAGATATTGGCACTGGAACCAAGGAGGAGCGACAAGCATTGGTGCAGGCAAAGAAGCGCGAGGCTCTCCTCCTAGCCGATTCGGATCCAATCACCAGTCGCAACTTTGGACATAAACGACGCGTCTCGGGGGATTACTTTGACCAACCACTCGATCCTGAGCATGACGAGGAAGCTTTGGCGTACATTCACCCGGTGCAGGCGACTGATAGCATCACGGGTGTCACGATCAAGTACGGCTGTCAAGCAGCTATTTTTCGAAAAGCGAACGGTTTCTGGCCCAATGACAATATCCAAAGCAGGAAGACGGTTCTTTTGCCAGTCGATGCGTGTACCGTCAAAGGCATGCCAATTCGGTCCCATGAAGCGGTGGATCTTTTGGGTACGGACAGCGAAGACGATAATGGCAGCTCTATTGCTCCCTCGGCCCCTTCAGCCGATGGAGCACGATCGGAGGATAAAACATCTGGTCCAAGCGAGGCAGAAACTAACCGGATCTGGAAGCATGAAAAATGGGTGCAGATAGATGGCTTTCCCACGGCAATAGAGATTGGACGCGTTCCTCGAAGAGCATTGGGATTCTTTCCACGCACAAGACGGAAATCCGTGTCGTACTCCGACGCCGACCCTCTTTCAGGCTCATCGCGAGACCTGACAAGAACACCGTCTCCAGTAGGCTCACCGCAACTGGCACCATCCCACGAAGTTCTTCCACGAGATCGACCGAGCGGTCCTCACACCGGGCGCCCGCACCATCGCCGCCAACGCAGCAGTATTCATCTCACTGGCACTGGAGTTGGCACGCTTGATCGCTCGGCCACCGCGCCTGGGCCTGCCATGGACGGACTTAGCAAGTTCTTTGCACAGCACATGCCTCAACTCGCGCCTCCACCAGTCCCTGACAATCTTCGACGGTCGTCATTCGGCTCTGAATCCACCGTAACGCCTGGCGCATCAACTGGGCTTGAAAACATCGGTGGAGCTCTCGAGGGGTGGATGCGCAAGGTTGCGATTCGCGCCAAGGCTGGACTTAGCGAGCTGCAGCAAAGCTCGCCGAATCTACAGGCCACCGGCCGAGGACGCAGTCCCGGGCTATGGGGCACGGGTGGGGATCTGATAGAACTGGATGATGCCTCCGAGGGCGGAAGATCCCCCAGCCGTGCACGAGGCACCACGCGAAGACCCGAATTGCAAGGCACTTCCTCTTCATCCTCATCGCTCCGAGTGACGCCTTCCTCTGTGTCCGCGTCGAGCAGGTCTCGTGCGGCAGGGTTTGGCTCGGGCGCGGGCTCCAACGGCTACGGCGAGCGAGTGAAAGATGACTGATCTCTTCGATGAGTGCAACCGTACATAATAGAGCGTCTGTGTATGTGGATTCATAGTCCGCTTTTGCATATTTCTTTGCTGTTTCTCTTCTACATTGTGTCCAGATTATGGTGTCTTCATGAGCGGCTTGGTGTTTATATTCTTTCTTTCTATCCCAACTCCATGACTCTTCATTACTTGTCTAGTGCTCGGCGTGTCAATGTAGGTTACGAGATGATTGGCAGATAGAAAAGCCAATCAGTTTTGCAGTAAACTATAGTAGGTCCATGCATTTTCGAGGTATCTGAACGAAGTCTGGGCATTAGTCTGAGGCTAATTGAGCTAATATAAGACATGCTAACTACCACACAACCAGCTGAGAAATCACCCTCCAGATAAAGATCATGCTGAGATATTGAATCTCAATTGGTATTCGTTCATCGCTAAGGTCTCTGATCAGGAAGTTAAAAGTTGTCGAAAGATCACACTCTGTTGCCAACTTAACGTTGCTTCTGTCTGGATATTGCTTTACCTATTCCTATGCGAAGTCTGGGGAAAATACACAGTTGCTAGTATATAGGATCACAGAACTGCCGTTTTATAAACTCTCTCGACTTAGGTATGAACCTGGTTAAGAACGTCTCTTTCCCACGGGTCTAGCACTACAATCTAATAGAAAGAAATACGAAGAAAGCAGCCATCGCAGTCAGGTTTTAGCTGTTTTAGCCCCGATCGTCTTAATCTAGAAGGATGACCGTCGTGTGATGATTTACAAACATTACAATCTACAAACAGACAAAATGGCTGGTCAGCAGCCCCATTCATCTCAACAGACGAAAGGAGCCGCAACAAGTTGATTCCGTCTTAATCCAGATTCAATCATGAACCAATCGATATCGAGGCTCAGCTATCAAAAGACCACCCATCATAAAAAGCGTTTAAACGCTCTTGTTGCCGATCTTGACGAGCTCGACCTCGCTGTAGACAGTTAGGACTTGTGACAAGATTCCATGGCAATCAAGGAAAGGAACTCACAAGACAAGGGGCGAGTTGGGA